>SNQJ01S0035051.1:41157-55765 GCA_010110895.2 Picea sitchensis
TCTCATGAGCTTCCCAGCATCACTATCGAAATCCTCTTGGATCCCAAACAGCTCTTTGGAGTTGTTCATCTGCTCCACTTCTCTGTTGCTGTTATTGTTGCTGATGTTATGCTGCTATGACAGACCCTCTTCTACCCAGCCTTTCTCTGCTGGAAGTCTCTTGTGCTGACTTCAACATCAGCCTCCTAACCTACTCAATCACCTCGTCCAGCTGTTGTCCTGGCTGGCTCTGTCTTTACAGTCTGTTCGTCTGCATTTCTTCTTTGCAAATGGGTAGATCTACATGATATCCCATGCCATCTTCTCCATCCCTCATGGCCTTTACTTTCCACTATGTGGCAGATTCCAATTCTTCAATCTCATTACTAAGCTCAGATTCCAATTCTCTATGTGTTGGCTCAAGTCCAACCTCTCCCAGCTGCTCCTCAAATTGGTATGCTCCTCCATCTATCTCCAACTTAACTTGTTGGATGTGCATTCTCTGCACTATCACCCTTCTCTCCAGGGTTTCAATATGCTTGCACAGATCATAAAAGGTCATGTTGTCTGCCTCTTCTTCTTTTTCTATTGCAAGCTCCAATGTTGCAGTCTTCTCAGCTTCCTGGATGAAAATGTTGAGCCATTCCTCGGAATTCTCATCTTCTTTTGCTTGGGCAACCTCTGATGTCTTATCCATTCCTCCCTATTCTTTGACAGTCTATGTTGGTTGTCTTACTGTTGTTGCTCCATCTGCAATACCTTCGTTGGCCTCAACTGAACTATGTGGAAGGAATATTTGAATTCCCCCAATCATCAGAATGCTCTTTTGATCTTCCTCCTTTATCAGCTCCTCTTGCTACTATGAACTCACCTTTGAGTTCATGAGACCATCACGTGGCCTCATCTGCTCTCCCTTGCCTTCCCAGCAATATGGGATTTCCTCTCTGCCCTCCCGGTAGTCTATGAGATCAATTGATCTCATTTCCATCAGCACTCCTTACTGACATGAACTCACTTCTGAGCTCCCGAGACTTTCAAACAATCTCATCTCCTTTTCCCTACCCACCTGGAAATTTGGAAACTTTTTGTCGCCCTCTTGGCAATCTATGAGATCCTCGGACCCCATCTCATTGCCCTCCTAGCAACATGAAATTTCCCTGCTGTCCTCCTAACAGTCTATGAGATCCCGCAGCGATCTCGTCTCATTTCCCACCTGGAAATTAGAAATTTATGTTCTCCCATCTTGGCAGTCTCTGAGATCTTCCAGTGATCTCAGTTCATCCTCATCACTGAGATTTCTCCCAGCCTCTGGCTCACAGACGTGAACCACTTTCTCCTCTAGTTCATTGAGGTCTTCAGCATGCCTCAACCACCCTCTCAACAGTCTCTGTTGTCTTTTGGCCACCAATTCCCTGACTAGCCATTTTACCTTCGTCCTCATGGTCCATTCATACACCCAATGTGATCTTACATCATGTTGCATCTGCAGTGCAAGTTCCTCCATCCTCGCTCTGATCTCGGCGAGTTCTTTATCCATCTCATCCTTGCTCTGTTGTTGATGGATCTTGTTTCCACCATGTGCATGGCCTTCAGTAGCCATATTCTTGCCTTCAACTTGCCCTCCTGGAAAATCTACTGCTGTCACTCTGCAACCCTGAGTGCTTCCAGCGTCCCCTACTGTACTCTCTACTGTCTTATTGATTGTTGCGTACCTGCGAACAATCACCACAGAGTCTCAATACTCTGACTTCCTCTGATACCAAACTGATGTGTATCAGAGTACTCTTTCTCCTCTTGCTTCCTCTGCCTACAGTATACAAACAGAGTCAAGCTCTGATACCACTTGGTGTGTATCAGAGTGTTTTTCTTCTCCTTCTATGCCTCCTTCTTCCCGCAGTATATAGACAGAAAATAGCTCTGATACCACTTTGTGCAGACCCCCGACCCTCAGTCTCAGATCCACTCAGGATCTTTCTGAATTCATCCAATGAGTCGAAATATCTCTTCGGGCTCTTACTCAAAAACCCTTAACAAATTCGATCCACAGGTCCTTCCTTGAAAACCCCACCTACACAAACATGCATCGGCGTGAGCTTTCACCTCCACATGGCCACCAATGATGACCATTCACACGGCCTCCCAGATATAACCGCGACCCTTTGTCGAAAAAGGATTTTTGGGTTTCGCGATTTCACGAACCCAGATGTTGAGAGTTCTATCTCTTCGATCTCCTGATAATCGAAATGCTGAAATACCGAAATCCTGGTCATTCTAACTATGTCCTCCGTGATCACATTCCTTCTTTCGGAACTTCGGGGTTCCCAATGCCAAAATACTATAATACCTTGTCTTCAGGATTCCCGAAATGCCGAACCCCGGTATGCCGAAATATGAAATCTTGAGACCGCAGCCCCACTCAACAATACGTTGTGTTTTGTGACTTTAGGAGTTTCACCGTCAAGTTGCCCGACTCTTTGTCCTCAGGATTTTCGAAATCCCGAACCCCGGTATGCGGAAATCTGATCCTGCCTCGTGACCTGGAAATACTCCTCCTGTGCTTTCGGGAATTCACATTTCGGAACTTCGTGAAACCCGGTGCAACAATTCCTTGTCCTCTTGTACTTCTGGTATCCGAAATACCGAAGTACTGAAATCCCAAAACCCTAGTCTTCGCTCCACCTGGGATCAATGGCTATGAGCCTCCCCTGATCCAATGGCTCAAATATTTTCAGGTTTTTGTGGCTCAAGAGTCCCGACTCTTTCCCTTTGTATCTCCCGATAGCCGAAATGCCGAAATACCAAATTTTCGGTATATGTCCCTCTTGAACTAACGGCTACGATCCAACTGGATCAACGACCCACATCCTTTCGGGAATTTTCCTGAAACCTCGACCGCTTTCCACATGTCTTCCCAATGATGGACGATCCTGATCTTTTCGGGACTTTGATGAGTCCTCACCCTTGCATATATGAGGGTTAAACCTCGTGCACCTTCTCCTGGATCTGATGGCTATCGATCCATGTGCCTAGATCTGACGGCCTGTATCTCTTTCTCTTGTGCACTCTCCTCCTATTGCCTGAACGTAGATTCAATGGTCCAAATCTATCTTCCCAGCTGATCTAACGACAGTTGTACCTCCCTTCTGAGCTCACGCTTCTTCTTCCTGCCTTAGAAGCTTTTTTGAAGTATCAAAGGCCTCAGCCTTTGCTTCCTTTGTGAAGCCTGTAACTTTGGCTCATGCCTGTGTTCTAAGGACGTTGTCCTTCCTGAGCTTTGTCGACTCTGAAACCTCAAAGGTTTCTCAACCTCTGCACTCCTTGCAGCTATGGCTCTGTGTGCAAAGGTACTTTTCCTCCCAATCTTAGTCATGTCTGAAACCTTGAAAGATTTCTTGACTTTTGCACTCTTTGCAGAGTCTCTGCACACAAATGTGCTATCTCTTCTGAGCTTGTCCTCCTTGGACGTTTCTCTGTTCTAGAACTCAAAGGAGTTCTCCCTGTGCACTCTAGAACCTACTCAATGCCCTCTTGGCAGAGATTCTTTCAAAATACCTTAGTAATTATGTCAGTCCTATGCCCTCCTACACCAACTCAAGCACACCTGGTAGAGTTTCTAGAATCCTCAGTGATTATGTCTTCTCAACGAACTCGAGATAGAGTTCTTCTCTTAATGCATCTCGTGCATCTTCTCAATGCCCACCTGGCATAGTTTCTCCAAAGTTCTCTCAGTGACTCTGTTTCCCTTAATGAACTCAATAAGAGTTCTCTTCTACACTCAGTGTGCTTGCTCAATGCCCTCCTGGCAAAGCTATACAAAACTCCTCAGAGATTCTGCCTTCTGTTGTGTCCTCCTCTGCACAGTCTCACCTCCAAGGTATTCAGCAACCTTGAGGTTTCTCTTTAAGCCAATGACTTCAGTTGATGCGCCCTCCTAGCACGTCCTTGCCCAAATTCCGCAGAATTCAGGAGTGCATCTATGCATTGGCTTTCAGAACCCACAGCGTTCTAGCTCACCCTCTTGGCATGAAGCCTCAAAGGAACCCAAACCTGAAATCAAAGAACCCACAGATAGCAGAACCTATCTGTCCCTGCAAATGCACATCTACAACATATAAAAAACACACAAAGACATTCATAAACACATAAAGACACACAGAAACTCATGCAGGAAATCTACTCTTTATATTAATATGAAATGCCTCCTTTACAAGGTGTTCTTGAGCTCAGACTTTGACAGAGTCTCGCCTCCTTCTCTCCTCCACTCTAACTCTCACGGAGCTCTCCTATCTATCGACTCTACCTTTTGAAAACAAGATCAAAAAGATCCTTTACATGAGGGGGCTCTTTGAGCTCTTCCCTCCATCTCACCTACTCTATTCAATTACATTGAATTACATTGAATGGGTTGTCTAGTCCGAATTGGATCTAGATCCCATCCTTACAACCATTAAAGGCCTTCTTTAACTACAACCTGCTCAAAGGAACGGATTTGGCTCTACCAGCCTTACAAACATTTAATACAAATTTCAAATTCAAAATTTGAAACAAGAGGGTTGCACCTCTCCTTCTTCATTGAATGCACGTTGTGTTGGTTGGATGGCGCATGGCTGGCTTGGAGCGATGCTCCTGCATCAAGGAATGTACCCATCATAGTGGAATATTTAAGTAGGCGCGCACCAATTTTCTCATACCCAGGAGGTGTCTTCGTGATAAAAGGGGTGTTGCTAGTATGGGTGTCAGAGTTGAAAAAGGCTAGTTGGTCGACAGTGATGACCTTTCCCTGATGTGAAAAATGTAAAACGCGGAAAAAGGTGCCAGAATGGCACGCATCACATCAATCCATCTACGACCAAGTAAGAGGTTATAATCAAGAGGTGCATCAAAGACCTCAACTTCAACGTTGATCGATTTTCCCTCCAACATAATAGACAACGAAGGAAGTACACCATAGGGTTTAAATACAGATCCATTGAAGGATTTAAGCATGTTCTGCGATTCAGTAAGAGGAGGACGGTCGATGGATTTCCAACAGGCAATATACATTACACATGTGGAGGCACCCTCATCAACAACATTCCTACAGATGTTCTTGTCAGAGACAACAACTTGTATTTGGAATGCTAGTTGAGGGGGGAGTCTTGGAATGTGGTCTTCGAGGTAAAAAATTATCAAATTTGTATCTGTAGGATCAATTCCACCAATATCATTTAGTAGTGCCTTCCATTGAGCAGGGAAACTTTGGAGGACTTCGAGAGCCGACATCGCAGAAGCTGCTTGCGTCAGATCTTCTACAATATTGTAGTTCTGGGCAGCATGTGCATGAGGGTTGAAGGTGGACTTTCGAGCAACACCCTTTGGGGGAGGGTGAAGAAATATATCGAGACTCAATCATTCGATATGAAGAGGACCATTGGAAGGTGAAGTTCAGGGCGGTTGTTGGACCAACGGAGGTGGTATACCATCAACCTTCTCCTTTGAGGAAGAGTAATCTTTCGCTCAAGTGGTAAGTGTAACATCATTCTTTCTGGAATCACCAGTACACATGAGTACATAAGATTTAGTGGAGGGAAAGGGTTGGTCATGGATGACCAATTGGGCATGTTGTTGATAAGGGAAAGGTTGAGACAAAACAACAGGTGTGGGAGGTTTCACGGTCCCTTCGAGGAACTTAGTAACCTCGGTCCATCTTGGACAATATTTCGTATAGTGATCATCACCACAAATAAGGCAAGGGTATCGGGGTTTGCACTTATCCTTATCATTAGCAGGTTGGGTTTTGGTTTTCTCAGAATTCGGGTTATTTTTTTCCTCCTTATTTTTACCCTTCCCTTTTTTAGACTTATTCTTTCTGGAAGGGGTAGATTGAATAGAGTTAAAATCAAAGGTTTTTCCGGCGGGAGGAATAGGAGACAAAGAATTTTAAACATTAGAAGCATTGGACTTGGGGTTGGTAGGAGAGGCTTGCGTATTTTGAGGTTGAGCATGGAAAGTTCCAATCACACCATCAGTCACATGAGAAGTAATAGGGGTAGTTGAAGTAGTGGTAGTAAAAGGGCGAGGTGCATCAGTGAGTAAGTCTTAAAGAGTGCCCATTTGTGAATAAATGAGGTCGAGGTATTGAGCGCGATTGGTAGCATGTTCTTCGGTGAAAACTCTGCCCATGGAAATATCATGAGAGATCTCATTCACGAATGATTTCGTGAACCATTCTGCCAATAACTGATTCGGAAGATCGAGTTTGATCAAACGTCGTCTTCATCTCCACTCATGAATGTGATCGAAGATATGAGTGGATTTAGTTTTCTTAAAGGAACTCAGGATTTCATTTCATGTTTCATAATGGATCGGTAATTGGTAGTGTGTAAGAAAATCCATGGCTAGGGTATTGAAGTTAGTGAAGAAACCTCGTGGTAGTACTATATACCACTTTCCAGCTGAACCCCTGAGAGTTCGTTGGAAGAGTCGTAACCGAATGGAATCATCCATGAAAGAGTTGGATGAGCACCAAAGGTGGAAAGTCATGACATGGTTGCTCGGATCCTCTCCCAATTTATCGTCAAATTTTGGAATGTCGAACGGTAACTTGGCCAGTATAACAGGCCAGTGGGGAGAATGTAGGATAGGGTCATTCAAGATTCTAGACAAATCGAGTAGATCCAAAGTGGCTAAAAAGGGTAATTATCTATTCACAGGAGGATACTGGTGACTTTGGGGAGGGAGTCTCGTCGGTAGACCAGTAGGACCATAAGCGGTCAGTATGTGAGGCGAAGGTCCTAACAGATTTAGACGTGTGTGCGGAGGCGTGTAGCCCATAGGGTTGCACTAATTAGGGATGTTCCCTTGGGGAGGGACACTAGATTGAACGTTCTAACCCCAAATGGGATTGGAAGAACCGATATATGACTAGCTCGAACTATGGGGTATAAAAGAGATAACTTGAGGTTGTTGCCCCCCAGAAGATTGGGGATTTCCTTGAAAAATAAGATTCCAATACTGGGCTAGTGATGCTGGGATGTTCTGTCCATATTGTGGATTATATCCTCCGAATGAGGGTTGTCCTCCAGATGAGGATGATTCCACAATTTGGGTTTGACCTCCAAATTGAGTTTTCCCCCCTGGGTTATATTGTCCCCCAATAGGAATTTGATAACCAGAAGTGAATAACGGAGTAGAAATTCCAAAGGTGGTAGAGCCATTGGGTCCAGATCCTCCTATAAAAGGTGGATAATACCCTCCGGAGAGGAACTGGGATGGTGTCGGAATAGAACTGGAAACAACATTATACCCAGGAGGAGTAAAGACTCCAAAATCTTCGGATGGAACTTGGGTAGGAATGGGGATAGAAGCATTCAAGGCATTATACCCAAGAGGGAGTGTCGAGATTTGTCTAGACAAACGCGGTGTACCAATAGGAGGTTGGTTAGCCACCATGTTCCCGGTGGGGATAATCGTAGTGTTTGGAACCATTGGGGAATGGGCCTATTGAAGAGGGATAGTTGAGCTAGGACCAACCTCTAACCCAGCAAAGAAATAACAGGTTGTATTGTTAAAGTGATCTAAAGGTATCGTAAATGTGATAGATGTCTCGGGTGGTTCGGAAACGACAGGTATCTCATCTTCTGCATGTGAGTCAGGAGGGTTCCACCTAGAAGTCGGAGTTTGAGATATGTCAGTGGTACAAAAAGGATCCTCGTTCTCAAGGCCAGCAAGGATTCCAATTGGTATTCCAGAAGTGTCAACAAAAATTTCTCTGGACGAGTTTAGTCGAAGAATATGTCTCTCATATCCAGGAGGCAAGCGGAAATCATCCAAAGAATCGGAAATGATTCAAAAAAATTCTAAAGAATCAATCATGTACAATTGTGAAGGTATGTGGTCCTGGATCTCACTCTATTGAGGAGAGTCCTCTAGTGGATTAGGTAGAAAGGGTTGGGAAACTTACAGATATTTCGGAGGTAGTCCTTTCATCCTACGTGAACAACATGGAGGGTCAATGTTGGTCGAACCGAAAATTTTACGGAAAAAAATATATGGCCAACTATGTAAACAAACAACACTCGCTAGTAGAATCTAGGAATCAAAACCAAGAAAACAAAACCTTCTTGTTCTGAAGTCACTATTTGGTGATGAAATCCAACGTCATGAAATTAAGACAAGAAGGGGTTGGGCTAGGGTGGAAAAGTTACGTTGATGACCTACTTATCGGACTTACACCCTGGTGCAAGCTACCACACATAATTGTGAATATACCCTCTAAGGAGCCCGAGTGAGTCTGTCCAACATCAATTCCAGGTACCATGAAGACTTGCCCCTCCACATTCACCTCATGTAAGACCCCAAGAAGATAGGCAACTAAGGCTACCAAAAACAACAGTGATTCCTGGGGGAACAGTCGACAGTCTGATTCACGCGCAAAGGCATGGTATCTAGCCCGAAATCAACTTGAGAGGATTCCACTCATCATTGTGGGTATACCTTCAAGAGACCCCCATAATAAGCGCAATCCCTACACCGAGATTAACAAAGCAGGGTGAGTAACTCTGCCAATCTCAATGCGACCTCAGGTTTGACCCTTGTGTGAGAAGGGCTTCCTAGGACAAAATGTTGCAAATGGAATTTAACACTCCCTATCACAAGATTATATTGTGTGTTTTGTGCTTTTGAGAGTGTGTCTCACTACCTATTCCAAGGCTATAGCCTAGCTAATGTTGGTGTAAAAGAGCCCTAGAAAAAATTACTAGTTAAATTTTAGATTTTCGCAATATTTTTAAAGGTTGTCGTTACTCAAGAGGGAGACGAGAATGAAAATGATGTTGTGTAAGACCTTGACCCAATAATATGAAAATATAAATGAATGATGAAAATTTTTGTTCAATGAATTCTATCTACAGCAGGGAGCAGGTGCTTCCGAAATAATGTAAACTATAAAATATACTTCCTTTTTCTTTAAATGAACACAATTTCAAACAACCAATAAACAATGAAGTTATTCAATGTTCTCTTCTCTTAAATGCACTAAATTTTCTTATATATGTTTATTCAATAGAATGGATAACTTCAAATTATTCCTTTCTAAGACCAGATCAAGGGCATGGTAGAGAAAATACAAGAAATCCAAGGAAACATATACCTTCAACAAGCACCCAAATCAAACTTTCAATGAAGAAAAAAATAAAAAATGATGAGAAAGTATTTCCTCAAATTAAAATGAAGAGACAACTTCTCAGTCATCAAGCAATCCAGAATACGTAATCAATCCAAAATTTCAAATCCAATCCAAGATTTTTAATCGAACAATCGAACAAACACTCAGATATAGGCTCAGAGATTATACCCTTGTTGTTAAAAATAAAAAATGAAAACTGGAAAATGAATAAGAGAGGTGTTCGATCTCCGAAAACCAATCAACCGCAAGTCAAATGTTTAGAAAAAAATCCATATGTTGGTATTAAAAATCATTTCCAGTTGGTTAAAGAAAAAACGGGGCATCAACAGAGGCTAAGACCCAACTCAAAAAATTTCACAGATGTCGCCACAAGCTGATAGCATGTCACAGTGTGGAAATCAAGAGTTTTCGCAAGCCAAAAACGGATAGGGTGTGGAAATCCCGCACTGAAGCAAACAACCAGGGTGTGGAAATCAGAGGGTTTTGCAGCCTATGTATAAGGTACAGTGCGGAGGTGTTTGTAAATCAAGAAATTCTGAGAAAAAGGGCAAAGGATATAAGTGGATTTTTAAATCCAGAGAGTCTAAATGGATCTCCCACGGACTCGGAGACTGATTTCAAATGAAAAGAACAATCAAGTAATTCCCCAGTGGAGTCACCAATTTTGTTATTGGATAAATCGGTGAATGCATACATAAACTAATCTCCCTAGATCCACTTGGATCTAGAACAAAACAAGATAGGACATGACGTTTTCCTAGGTTGTTACCATTGAATTTATCACCAAAGAAGGAGTGTATGACATACCTTTATATATTGATTCCTTATATCTATGTTGTCCCTGCTTCGCTCTGGTGCTCTTGTGAGGTCATATCTGTAATGACACAAACCAACCAAAGTGAAAGAAGCAATTATAGATTCAAAGGAAACCTGAACATGTGATCAAGGAGTCATGTAATAAAACACTAATGATTTTATGGGAAAGAAACATGTCGTTGTCTCATATTAAGTAAAAGTGGAAGATACAACCCAGGTGCCTTGATGTCGCAAGTTCCCTTTTGGTGGTCCTTAGTTCCAACACACACATACACTTTCTCTGAATTTGCATGAATATAATCCGCAAAGCTTGGTGGACAAATGGAGGCCTCAAGCATCAATTGTATCAGGATTCTTCACACAGTCTTCAGCCTATTATTTGCTCAATCTTGCTTGACCTTGCTTAACCTTTTCCATGAGAAATCCATTATTATATAGGAGAAAATGAAGTGGTTACTAAGATGAGGATGATCCCACCAAATCAGAAAATCCAGTAAGATCACAACCATATGGATGCCACCTCACATTCTAGAATATTCTCCTTCTAGAAAATTCATGAAACTTCTTCCTTTTCTTATCTTCAAGCGTCGTCGCACCCTGCCTATATAGCATCATGTGAAAATCCTGTAAGCCAGGCATAGAGCAGCCTGCGGAAATCCTTGATTTCCGCATTGTGTACCACTGTCAGCCTGTGGCGTCATTCTAAAAATGTGCCTTGCAGGGGAAGAACTCAGCCATTTTCCTCATGTGAAAGATTGTTTTGGAAGCCTGAACACATGTCTATGGGGTCATCATTAGAGTGACCAAAATAATGTGTAACATGCAGCCCCATAACTTTCAAGAACTTATGATCATTGTGTCAAATGGAATACCTCATCAATGGTGATCTCCAAGTGCGCATTTGTCTTTATTTAACGAGAATTAAACCTATTTAGGTCTAAAGGTTAGAAAAAATAAATGTTTCAATAGAAGGAATCCTCCATCTCAGTCCATATCCCTTAGGAAGAATTCAATCACGGAGGCCTCTCATCTCTTCAGCTTTGGGTGGGTCCTTGTGCCTCAATGTCACCTTAGGTGACTTAGATCCTTCTACGACTATATATATGAAGGACAGAGAGACTAGACCAATCCTCAGCGGCCTGGTGGAACTAAATATATAATGAGTGGGTGGGACCTAGACTGGTGGATTGTCGTTGGTTTTGGTAAGACTAATTGGAGGGAGATCAATAGGACGGGACCAGACACCTTACCTGCTCAGCTCTGTAAGTAGCAGGACAAGAGAATATTGGGTTAAATTATGCCTCTACCTATGTGACTGCTCATAATATCAGGATCGGAGGGCTCACTTCTCTCAGCCATAGACTACAGTAAGGGTGATATCTGTAAATAGAAAAGATGGCATCAATCAATAGGCTCGGGATTGGGCTCGGGAGTGGTGGGGTTTTTAGGCCACTCTAGATGAGGTTTTGCGATCAAATCCTTCAATATGACTTCACGGGGTAGCAGAGGGATTCGATTCAAGAGAAGTGAAGCCTTCGTTTCTGATTTCCATGTCCCACCTAATGGCTTCGGCTGTCGAACGAATAGGGAAAGGCCATCTTTCTTGCTTGTCCTGCAAGCACCTACAATATTGGCAGTGCTAAGAAGCACTTGTTATTTTCCATTTTTAAGAACAGAGTCTGAAGTTTTTTAGTAAGGAAACTATCCTGGAGAGGAAAAGAGCAGTCGTAGGGAGACTATATATAGGATTGGCCTTTCTCCATATTCCCCAGACACAGAAAGGCGCTCATCTCAGTTGATTGCACTCCACTCCCATTGGTCATGTCATGAAGGATGAATGCTCCCTTCACATGAGTGAGAAAACGAGGATAAGATCAGGCACACCTTACTGAGTAGTTCGAACTGGCACTTTTGGGGTTTCAATTCATTCTTAATGAAACAAAATTCTGATCATACCATCTATAATAGTGATCATACTGTCAATCACGAGTCGAGGTAGGAATGGGATCAGGTCACGTCTTACCATCCATAGTGCCCATGGTGGGTATTATTATATGATATAGTGGAGTTGATCACTCTATTTCCTTTGAGCCATTTCTGCTCAATTAGATTCAGAATGCTCTATACTATGTGTAGGATTACAACAAGAATCTAATCGATTTTCTCTATCTATTAGATAGTGGAGCCAATCATTATGTATTTCCTGTTAAAATCAGCAAGGTTGAAATCATTTCGTCGATACCTTATCATAAGTGGGTGGGTCCATCCGAGAATATAGGTAGGTCAGGTCTGCCCTAAGCAAGGCAACACCTCATACAGCGAGATCCAATCGACTCGACTTCTCCTTAATGAAATGAAATGATGGTGCACGGCGGGAAAGATAAGAGCATTCAGGAGAGGAACAAATAAAATCTTGTAGGCAATAGAGATCAGATTCTCCTTCCAGTGATTAGCCAGGATTCTCGAAGGTTGTCTACATAGGACTTGTCATATTTTTCAAGCAATGCCAAACCCAATCGATATACCACTAGTGCAATTATAGATATAATGCATAGTTCTTACAGTAAGGGCCATCAATCGAAACTTTACCATCAAGCCATCACCCATTTAGACAGCTATAGCATTATCTGCACGCAGATTGACTATTGTACCATCATTCCACTAATCCAATTCCCCCGCCATTCATTACTTCATCAGGACCATGAATACAAGCAATTCCATCTCCTACTTGAAGTAGGTGTCAATCAATATTAACAACACTTTAGCCCATATGGATGGATTAAGAAGTAAGTCCTTTCATTTAACACTTCACCTAATAACTCGCCAAGCCTTGGATGGGAAAGTTATAGCTCCTCCGAACAAAATGAGATTTTGGCTTCACCTGGCCTTTGATGGGATTACTATGAGATTCTTCGCCTTAATTGATTGGGGGTTACTTCTTGGTCATCAGTTACTTTGAAATAGCCCAAAATGGACTTACTAGATCTACATTCTAGTCCAATGGAAGATAGTGGTAAGTAGGGATGTCAATTTTGTTGAGGATGGTTTTAGGTTAATCTTGACTTGGTCAAGAGTGGTAGAGAGGAAGATATCTAGCTGGAGTCTCCTTCTTGGTTGGTAAGAGTGAAAGATAGTAAGATTCAGAGGAACCGTATGCCTACCTATTCGGTTGGTCAGTTTGGTTATCCCATTATTTCCTCCCCTCAAAGCCATAGATTTATATATTGAATGATGCTTTATCATATACGTCATTATGCTTTAGTAGACAATGCATAATTATATATGTAATTATATATTTCTTCCCTCGTTGACTAACTTGCTTGTCCTGAGAAAACCTATCATTTTGAATTGAAGGGAAGGAAGGAATCAAGCAACTACATTCCTCTCCCTCCTGGATCGAAAGAGTGACTACATTTCTCTCCCTCTTGTTAGCACTCTGTAATTTCCAAGGCTGAGGAAGAAATTGACAGAGGTAACCACAAACTGCTTTGGAGTCCGGGATCTAGCCCTCCTAGACCTAGAGAGGGATCTCTCTGTATGATTTAACTTTGTTTGGATTGGATATTAGGTTAGTTATGAGGATAGAGTCATTGGGCTAAATGGAGTCAAAGGTAAAATATGTAAAATGAGGGAATAACTGAGATCATATGTAAAAAGGAAAGGCAGTCATGTCAGTGGATCCTTATAGTCTATGAGATGGAAAAGAGGAAAATATTAGGGGTCGCTTCAAATGCATAGCAGAGCTTAAACATACATATTATTTTAAGCCAGAAACAGGGTGTTTGAAACAAATCCTGAAACATAATCTTCTTATAACAATAAATAAAGATAACATATTGTGAAACCAAAGAGAAAACAAAATACATAAAGGAAACACTTCGCCACATAATCATGAAACAAGAATCTGGAAACATAGTGTCTTTGTATTCATCAAAATGAGTCACTGGAAACCATCCTGACAGTCTTTACAATGAATGGTAATTTTTCAATACCATTTCTCCCTTCAGGTCACAACTGATCAACCCACAATACTTCAAATTCAAAAGTATTTATACAAGTTATTTCCAAAGAACTGGTCATCAATGACCATGATATTACTCCAGAAAAATCTAAACTCACGGTATCTTTGACCATTGCTTGTGGTGTGCTCGAATATATAGAGATAATTGGGTGCATGTTGATTCTCTATTGATAGATGTCTTGTATCATCTGACATCTGGAGTGATGTTGAAACTTTTCCTACAAACTCTGCCACCTGTAAGTTCACTGCTTCCCAAAATTCTGAAAAAATAGGGTCAACGGAAGTGTCATTTTCTCCCATCATGATATGTATGTGTAAAAATGAGGGGAGGTTTTTGTAGATGAGCCTGTGATTAACAAAAACCTCTTTTGGTTTTTCCAAATTCATCTCCATATCATCGAAAAAAACTTTCGCCAAATCATGACTGAAACGGGAAAAAATGGAAGCCTGAAAAATAGGGCTCAAAGATGGCTTCGATTCTCCCAACTTCTGACACCTGTGTAAATTCTAGGAGATATTTTGTTCTTCATCCCGTTTTGAACAAAAACCCCTCTCATATTTTGAAAACTCATTCCTGTTTTCCTAGAATCACTCTCAGAAGTCAACTGATAAAAATGGCCAAAAAA
>SNQJ01S0035052.1:24170-37810 GCA_010110895.2 Picea sitchensis
GATTCATAAACAAATCTGAAATATATTTTGCATAGCTTAAATCAGATTTGTGGATTTCAATAAGTCTAGTGCACTAACATATTCATAATCACTTTCTAGACTTATCTTTTAAATTCACAATTTGGAATGATTCTTCAATGTTTATATTTCATTATCTGATTGTGACTTACCTTAAGTCTTACATTAATAAGATTCATCCCTCACTTAAGATTATCCTCTTTCATAAAGCACAGTTTGGGGATATTTCAAGTTTCACACTTCTTTGCCAAATTCTTGCTTAACCTAAGTTTACACTGATAGCACTCATCTTTTACTTGGTTGTTACTAATCTTTTACAAATCTGGAATTGTATCTTTTATACCATAAAGTAGATTTGTGATCTAACTCTTTGAGCTTAAATTTTACATCATTAAAGAGTTTGAGCAAGTGGTTTTCACCACTAAGGCTCAAATCTGGAAATTTTCCTTCACTAAGCATTATAAACCAAATTTTGAGATTAATCCACTAATTTATTAATTATTTTTGCATCTGAGTGGATTGATATGATATATGCTTTGTTCACTAATGATTAATCAATTTAAGGCATTGCATCACTAAGGAATTTGATCCTTTATGTTTTATATGTTATATCTTTGTGGGATTCATTTATTTCATTGTTAAAGTAAGTCTTTGCATCTTTTAGTTAATCATATTGAAGATTTACTTAGGCTCTCATAGTAATCATTGTATATCTAAGGGATACCCCCCATGGCCTCTTGAGAGCCGGCCAAAAGTGAAGAGGAGTTTGTTTTGAGTTGACAGTGATATAACTCCTATCCATTACCCCAAGGTTGCATCCGTGGATAGGTTGCATCCTTCAAACTTGTGTTGACTTTCTTCAAGAAAGTCTCCCACAATTGGCATTTGGACCTCTTCAAGAAACCAATTAATCAACAAAGGAGGATCATAATTGTATAGAGCCTTGATAGGTGTCATACCAATGGACATGTGGTATGCTATGTTTTACCAATTTCTTGCCAAATGCAAACTTTTTACCAATGAGGATTGATATTCCGCAGCATAGTTTTGAAGATATCCTTCCAAGCATTTATGAACATCCTTTGTCTAACCATCTATTTAGGGATGATAGCTAATGCTTGGACTTAATGTGGCACCTACCAAATTGAACAATTCTTTCCAAAGTGACTCACAAACCTGGGATCTTGATCGCTAACAATGTTTTGGGGAAGACCATGCAACTTGTAAATATGCTTCATGAGTAGATCTACAACTTGGGTGGAATGAAAATAAAGTCTCATGGGAATGAAATGGGTATACTTGGTCAATCAGTGAGCCAGCACAAAGATGGTATTATTTCCCCAGTACTGTTACAAATTCCATGTAATAGATTCTTGTTTCTAGCTTGGGATGGGTAAAGGTTGTATAAAGCCTGGGCTCCTTATGTTTTCAGTTTTGTTCCTTTGATAGGTTTCACATGAGGCCACAAACTCTTTTACATCTATTTTAAAACCCTTCTGAAAGAATCTATTCCCAATGCATAAATAAGTCTTGAAAAACCCAACATGTCTAGCAGAAGGAGAAGAACGACATTTGATGAGAATCTTCACCTTGAAGTTGCAGTTAGGAACAATGTAGATTCGATTTTTATGCAAAATGATATCACTTCAAATTGAGTATTTGCCCACTACTTCTTATTTATTTTCAGGTTTCTTCAACATGGATGAAGCCAACTCATCCTTCACATATTCAGCAAGTATCTCTTCTTTCCATCCCGATTCTGCCATGGATATGGTATGAAGCTCTTGTACTAAATATGAATCTCAAAGCCACTTGTAAAGCTCACTGACCTGTCGATCTTGTTGCTCACTTACATTTTGATGGCCCAAGAGGTACTTCAAACTTTGATGATCTGTTTTATAATAAAATGTTGCCCAAATAGAGATTATTTAAACTTTTATATGGCATGCATAAGGGCTAACATTTCCTTGTCCTAAATGCATAAGGACTTTTCTTTATCAGTCATCTTCCTACTTTCAAAAGTGATAGGCTGTTGGTTTTGCATGACCACAACTCCAATTATAGTACGAGAAGAATCACATTCAATTATTAAAGGGTGTTAAAAACCGAGCAGAGCTAAGATTAGGCTAGAGGTTATTATCTTCTTCATACGTTAGAATGCGGCTTTTGCTGCTTCTAACCAAATGAACTGCTCCCTCTTACTCAAATCTGCAGGGGGTGCAATGAGCCCCCCAAAGCCTTTGAAAAACATTCTACAAAAGTTAGAGAGCCCATTGAATCCTCTTAATTTCTTCACATTCTACAAAATAGATCAATCTAGAATTGGTTGAATTTTAGTGGGATATGTTGCCATCCTTATACACACCTACAAGCGTGGAAAAGTCTTCAATCCACTTGGTTTGTCCTTGGAGGCACAATGCCTAAGTCCAAACTCACTGTCACCTCGATTTGGACTTCTTCCGTCTAGGCTTACTCCTTGGGAAGCCAAGGGGGGTAGACCCTATTTATTATGTTAGTTGTTTAGTGAATTCTAGGAGCTAATTTTAGTTTGTTAAGTTAGGGGGAAACTAACCTATATGACAAGCAGTAATGCAAATGCAAAGTTTTAATAACAATCAAAACCTTTTCCTAAAGGACAATTAAGACTACTGCCTGAAGATTGGGTAAAGGGGTCAACTAAGTTGATACACAAAGAATACAAAGATTGAATAAGTGATCTAATTACAATAAAATGACTTTACAATAAGTTACAAGATGAAATAATGCTAGGAACAAATATACAATGGAACTGCAAGTTAGATAATAGCACAATATAGACAAGAACAAAGAATAGTTAGAGAGATATATAACAAGAAATCAACTTATGCCAATGAACATGAGATAACTAATCATGAAAGATGTAACTTGAAGTAGCTTGGAAATAAGGCAAGTGCGCAACTTTTGAAGTTGAAATAAACTTAGAGAAAGAGCCAACAAAAGGAACCAATGCGCAACTTCTGAAGCAAGGGGGAGATTACAAGCAAGTGCCCCAAAGAGATGGTGCACAACTTGAAGGTAGAACGCCTTTGTACAGATACACAACTTCAAAGATAGTAAAACTTGAAAGTGAATATGAAAGCAAAGTACTTGGAAATGAAATGCTAGTGAAGTAAGCACATAAACATGTGAAATGCCTTGAACAACAAGGCTTGCACAACTAAAGACACTGAAATGTTAAGCAAGAGTGTTGTGAAGTGTAGTAGGTAAAATTTAGATAAATTTTAGAGTCTCTCTATGATTAGGGGGGCTTATGGTGTTTTGAAGCAAGCCTAGACTATGTGTCTACCCCTAGACTCTTACCGCTTTGGCCAAAATGATTGATGGGTGCCCAAAAAGAAAGGCAAACAAGGCCCTTCCCTAGCTCCACAAGTCAACCCGGAAAACTTGGGCGCTCAAGCAGGGGGGAAACCTAGTGCCGTGATGTTGTCCCCGACTTAGCACCCCCTGTAGCCTCCACAAGCCTCCTTTTTGGTGGCGAAAGTTGTACCAGTCTTGGGTGCCTAATTAGACTAGATAAATTTCCTCCTAGTCTAGACTACAAGCTATGATTAACTTAGAGATAAAATGTAAATTGCAAAGTAGAATGATTCCCAACTTAAGATGCAAGATATTAACACAATTAGATTGTTGCCTAACTTAAAAAAGAAATAACGAGATAAAATAACTTTGCAACTTAAACAAATTAAATGAAAGAATACTTAAGCAAGCATTAACAAGATGAGAATTTAACAAACTAAGCTAGAAAACAAGCTTTACGATATAGCATGGGTTGGCTAAGCCAACCTCTTTGCTAGGTGTAGGCAAAATAAATCAATGCAATGAAATAAAACTTGGAAAGTAAAAAGGAAAGCTTCTAGCCACTCAAACTTGTCTTAAGGACAAGTGGGGCAAACAATAATTAAATCAAACACTTGCAACCTCAACTAAGGCACAAGGAGGAGGACAAGCCTACTAATTTTGTGCCAAAGTGGGTGAATGAAATAAAAGAATTAACTTGACAAGAAAGCAAAGAACCTAGCCTCTCAACCTTGTCTTAAGGATAAGTGGGGAAAATAATTAAAATGCTTAAAACAAAAAATTAATCTAATTTCCTAGCCTTAACGATTTAACATGGGTGGCTAAGCCAATCCTCTTTGCTAGTTGTAGGCAAACAAGTAAATAAAATTGCAGAAAATTGAAATACTTGGAGAAATGCAAGCCCAAGAGACTTTCTTTGGGCTTGCTCACAATGAAAAATAGAGAAGAGAAGAAGTGGGTATCAAAACCCTTACTTGGGAGGCTCTTCTTTGGTTTTTTATGGCCCCAAATGGGCAACACCTCCCTTTTTTTGGTGAAAACCTGCAGAAAATCAGCAAGCAAAACTTGCTGGAAATGCTACAAAACAACTAGAAAACTTTAGAAAATTTATGTTACTGAAAACATAAATTTTATATACAAAGATCAGCAAGTAAATGTATGAAATATGACCTATTTCAGAACATAAATTTACCCAACAAATTGCATGAAAGAATAATGAATGAAACAAAAAATAAAATGGGGGTTTTAGTGGTTGAAGAGACAAATTTCCAGATCTGAAATTTGTCTTCCTCCAACCCTTGGTGACCTACAAAAGTATGAGATCTAGCTACAAGACAAGAAATGAGGTGAGTAGATTCATATGTAATCACAAAATACTTTGAAATGACAAATAGAAACTAACTCACTTAGATCTATAACAATACTACCATAAATCTATCCAAACAAAATACTTTGTTTGGATCTCCTATTCTAGATCTAAAAGCAAGAAACTCATAAACAAACCAAAACAAGTTCACCTCAATGTAGCTCAAGATCTTGCACCAAGAATACTCCCAATGCACACCATATTCCTCCAAAGATTTTCTATTATTGAAAGCAAGGTTGCTGCAAATACTTGCAACAAGCTTGAGAAAAGAAAAAGAGAGCAAAATGGGAGAAAAAAAAGAGTGGGAGAGATTTGGGCATAATAACTTTACACTGAGAATAGATGTCAAATGAGGGAGGGGTAGGCATTCTTTTATACCTGGGACAGTTCAGGGCTGATTTTTTGACACTTGTGGACAACCTCTTTTCACCCCTGCGTGGATAGGAGTGAGGATGTATTTCACGACCTCTTTTCACACCTATATTGCTAAGAGTGAGGTCTATGTTCGCTTGCCTCTTTTCACACCTATGTTGATAGGAGTGAGGCAACATTCCTTTGCAGTTGGAGCATCAGTTGGAGTGCAGTTTGGCAGTCATGTCAACATCTCAGATGCGTGCGGAGGATAGACTAGCTGGAGCTAGCAACTGGTCGCCTTGGAAGGCGAGGATTGTCTTTGTCTTGGAGGACCTTGAACTATGGGATATAGTTGAGGCTCATGTGGCTGTTCCTCCTGCTACTGCTCCCATCTTGTTAGCAGAGTTCAGGAAGAGGAACAACAAGGCAAAGAGGACGATATGTGATTCAGTGCGGGATCACATCATTCCCCACTTGACTGGGAAAGCTTGGGCATATGAGATGTGGGCATCTCTATGTAAGTTTTATCAGAGCTCTAATGAGAACCAGAAGATGGTTCTTCATAATCGACTGAGGGGCATTCACATGCTCCAAGATGAGTCGATTACTTCTTTCCTTGGTCGATACACCCAGATCAGAGACGAGCTTGGAATCGTTGGAGAGGTGGTGGAACCCAATTCTATGGTGAGGACAACCTTAAACAACTTTACCAAACTATGGGGTCCATTCGTTTGTGGCATTGTTGCCAGGGAGGTCATGCTCACATGGGAGCGGATGTGGGATGACTTCGTTCAGGAGGAGACTAGACTTGTGGTAGAGGCTTCTGGACAACATCAGCAATAGACAGTGCAGGGTGATGAGGATCATGCTCTTTGGACAAAGGGCAAGAAGAAGACCGATCGAGGAGGTTGACAGGGTCCTAATTTTGGGGCCCCACCACGGGGAGGAGAGAGCAGTGGTGGGAAGAAGAGAGACATGAGCACAGTGAGATGCTTTGCTTGTGGAGAGATGGGTCACTATGCAGGACAGTGTCCCAAGAAGAAGAAGAAGCAACAAGATGTTTCAGCAACGACAATAGAAGATCTTAAGTTCGATACACAGTTTGCGAGAGAGTGTGCATTCACTAATTCTTTGTCAGCTGTTACACCATCCAACATCAGGTGGGGAGACAAAGTTGAGGATGACCTACTGACTCATAGTAGTGATTCAGAGGGAGATCAGACTTAGTTTCCTTGGACACCATCAACAGCGAGGGACAACCACAAAGTTGAAACTTAGAGCCAAACTAAGGTCAAAGACAAATCTTAGTTGGCAGCCTCATAGGACCTCAGAAAATCTACACAACTCATCAAAAGGAAGCTTGTTCTAAATGTTGTCTTGAACTTGTCTACTGCTCTCACTCTTATCTAGTGATAACTAGATCTTAAGTCTATCTTGGTGAATATTGTAGTTGTTAAACTGAGATAAAAGAGACTCTTGAGGTACTAGCAGGCAGATCTAGCAGATCTAAGGTACCAGTAGGGCCGTAGGCAGATCTAGCAGATATGAGGTATCAATGTAAAGATCTAGTGCAAATCTAAGGTATCAATAGACAAATTTAGCATATCTGAGGTACCAGTAGGTAGATCTTGTAGATCTTAGGACCAATAGGCAGATCTAGTGCAGATTTGAGTGTCCAACACGCCGATTTGGGTAGATTGGGTACAAGGTTTCTCCAGGGCCAGAGTTGCTAGGTTTGTTGTATTTGTATTTTTCCTCAGTGGGCCATTTTCCCAGTAAGGGAGCCCTTGTAAGCTTGGAAGTTATTTGAATGAAAAGCTTATTTGAAGGACATAATTTCTATGTGCTGTGTGAAGTTTGGTTTCCATATTTTTGCTTCCACTGTTTTATTTCCAGCTAGTATATTTTATTCTGTGTGCTGTAATATATTTATCAGCAAGGAAATACACAAGGCAATAATCTATTTAGGTGCTGGGAATTGAGATTTCAACATGGTTTCAGAGCGTGTTGAAAATTAGCAAAATTGAATGACTTAGTGTAGATCACAATTAGGATTTGAATAGTAAACCATAAAGCACCTTCTAAATGTGATTAAAACAATTCTAATATAAGATATAATCTATGAAAATGAAATTAGACTTGAATAGATTGTGAATCCAACTTGTACTTATGAGAGATTAATTTGGATTTGCCCAAGTTAACAAAATTAACCTCAAGTAAAAGATAAACAATTTGAAACACCAACTTAAGGTAAAATCACCATTAGAGCTTTCAATAAAACCTTGAAATCAACTCTAGATTGTAATAATGAATCATGTCTAAAGTGAGATCTTATGTATTGAAATGTAGATAGACTTGATACTAATGTAAATCTGATTTCTAGTATGCTAAGATAAATTTCAGATTTATACAAGTAAAGAAAATAGCCCAAAATCAAAAGATAGAACTTGAAATGCAAAACTAGGGCAAAACTTCAATTAGGTTTTGAATATAAGCACTTGTAAAATAAGCCCTAATTGAAATAAACAGGTCTACAATGTAAATATATTTGAATTTAAAGCTACTAGACTTGAGATGAAATCTAATATAATGATCTTAAATAAATTAGCTTTAGATTTCAAGTAAAACAAAATAAAAGGAAAAGAAGATTTTTAGGATTTTATAATATTTGGTGGTTGATGGGGAGAGACTAATGCTAAATCCTAGCACCAATGGGGTCAAGAATAAGACTTATTCTAAATGGCCCATTTTCTTAAGGATTAGAGAAGGAGGCAAGGCTATGAAGACTCGATAGCTTCTTCTCTAATCTAGATGAAATTAGAAACCAAGACCCTACAAGGAAGGGGTCCAAGATGGACCCACCTTCAACTAGCAAAATCGATTTTAATCTAGCAATTGAAACAAATAACTTTACTAGAATTCCTAGAGGATATATAAAGTAAAGTACTAATGAACAACTACTAAATTAACAAAGGAGAAAAGAGGAAGAGTTACCTCACATGCAATGCTCCTACCAAGTGGTAGAGTTTACCCTTCAAATGGATTGATTTGCTAATTTGGCCTGTGTAGGAGACTTGACATCCACATCCAATCTTAAAAGCACAAAACAAGAGCCAAGAGAGAAGACCTTAAATCAACACCAATTTGCTTCAATAGATATTCAACAAAGTGTTCTCAAATATTCCAATCAACAAGAAGAAATGTTATGAGGGGGAGCCTCTTATATAGAGAGGAGGCTCAACAACCCTCTTATTAAAATAATATTTTTCTCCTAGATCTAGCCTAGGAGATCATAAAAAATTCTTATCCTCCGATTAACTATGAGGGCAAGGTCAAAAATACATAAACTAATGAGGTAGTTATGCCACATGTACAAGCATCTCCAAAGAGAGAGGACGTCCCAGCAAAAATAGGAAGGAGGGTCAAATGTGAAATCTTCCCAAGTGGTTTGGCTTGGAAACTTAGTGTTTTCTGATAGTGTTGTTTCTTCAAACAGTTTGCATGCAGAATGCTTATGGTGTAGTTTATGGTCTGATTATGTTTGTTTTTGCAGCCAATGATAGCATATGATAATCTAATAGGGTAATAACAACACTGAAACAAAAACCCATGAAGAAAAATACAAGAGAATAGCCACAAATCAGATCTGACCTTTATTTATATAAATAAGTGCGTCTTACAGGGAATATTCAGATCTGGTAATACATTGATCAGATTAATGCTTTGGCTGTAGATGGCACCCAATGGCAAGATATGCAGCTCCAAAGTCCTACCAAACACTTCCCAAACACTTCCTAGGCTGCAAGAAGAAGATCTTACAGGTCTTGCAATGTCCCTTGCTGAATACCAAGATTCCTTTGCTGAAGTTGCGCCCTTGCTGGCTGTAGATTCCCAAAGTAAATCGCTCTCTTCAGATTTGGCTCCCAAGCTCCAAAGAAAGGCTGCCAGATTGTAGTATAGGCATTGTTGAACACATATGAGAAGTCTCCTTCGCTGTAGGGTGGAAATGAGGCTCCAAAACAATGGATCTCTAACCCATGTTGCGCCATCCTTGAGGAATTTCTCCCAGCTCTGAAAAAGGATAAATTTGGAGGATAAGAAACCCCCACAAGTGCCAAAAGAGGTGCTCTGATGATGGCCAAGAGCCTCCAATCAAGATCTGGCCCAAAACCAATCTTCACAAACCAAATCGAACCTCTCTTTCCAACTAGTGTGCCCTGTCTGATGGAAATACCCAAAATATGCACCCTGCTTGTTACAATCCTCTTCTGGACTGACTGGAATAGAATAGAATCTGAGCTAGAATGGTGAGGAGGAATCTTTCACCTCCTTGGCCAAGCTTGGATCAGGAAAGGTGGAATCTTTCACCACCGAGCTGATCTCTAGGGTTTATTCAGTTAAAACCCTCAAAACCCCCAAATATCATGGGCTCTCTAGCAAGAAGCCAGACATCAAAATGATAATCAACACGATGAGAGAATAGAGGCCCCTATCTCTCTTTTATCCCCCCTGTTCACCTTTTCTCTCCAATTGACTTTTACTTTATTTTTATTATTCCTTAATTAGTTCACTTTATTAATTAATTAGCCTTTTTTCCTTTAAAACGTGATTTATTCGTTCCTATGGCTTCTCCGGCCACTGAAAGTCACTTCTCATCATCTAATCCTATAGTGCTCTTCCTCCCAATTCCAATGAGCTATTACACTAAGAGGTTTCTCCAAGTATTATGCCCAAAATGACCTTCTTAGTGAAATTAATTAAAATATGGCCCATAATAACTCAAAATTACGGAAATCGTCGGAATGCAACAGAACCAAAGCCAAGCTGTGTGGAATGGATCCTGATGATGAAATATGATGAACGATGCAAGTCGACCCCAATAAAACCCCTCAATAACTCCTGAACTTGTTGTCACCCCCATCTGGCTACTTTGGTAGGCATAACACTCTGTAACATAATAATGTCCAAAATTGGGGACATTACAGTCCTCCCTGCTAAAATATTGCTTTTCCTCAAGCAATAACTGAATCAATTTGTATATGATACCAGGATCCCATATCCACCTGTGTGACCTATAGTAAGCTTCCCTCAAGACATTGCCCCTCCAAGTGCTCACCATACATGATACTGAAATGCTCCTGATGAGTAGAATGATTGTGTGCACTCAATCCTCAGTCAACTCCCCGATCAACCACTCTACTCAGATCTCAACCCCATCAAACTCTGGACTACCAAACACTCCAATCCCTAGATCCCATATCAAGATGCTAACTACAGTGCCCTGTGAAGTATAGTCCTGTAAGATACCAACACCATGAATCTCCTGAAGATCCCCAACCAACGGAACAAGTAGATACAATATCCATCCATCAAGGAGTTTCTCACATAAACCCATCTCCCAACTATCGTCTCTGACATAAGCCAAACCCCCTGCCAACCAAGAAGATGATTTGCTGATATATCTGATCCTCAACCAAGGAGATCCATCTTGCCACAAAGCATACTCATCTTGACTTGCTCTCAAATTTTCACAACAATGGAAGGAATCGATCATGCAAGCCTCTGAGACCCTCATGAGCTTTAGAAGAGCACCAAATACTGCATCACATAACTCCGAAGGTGTTATACCAAGTATCTCGGTGCCCACAAAACTGTAAACCTCTGGCCGAAGTATGTTGATAGTCATGCTGTCCTGTCCATGATCACTAAACTCGGCCTCCCTACCAATCCACACTGCTGCCTGCGAAGTCTCATGCTCCAACAATATCTCTACGATGTCAACCCTACTATATAACTCTAGTGCCCCAGGGTTGAGAGAAGCTAGCATACTCTCCCAACTCAGTACTGAAACAAGGGTAGCTACAGAGTCATGCCCTGACTCGTGATGCTGACATACCAAACATGCCCCCATGTGTCTCATGACATCATCATCGAGATTCCCCAAGGTGAGACTCTCTCTGTCCTGCTGACGAGTCCTGAAATTGCCAGGATGTACGGTCCTCAAGATCCCCGACGCTGCTTGTTGCGACCATACCTCCTGCCAACTGACCTCATGGACCTCATCATAATCATCTGTCCATCTCTGCTCCCAATCCTCATCCTGCTGAGACTCTGAACCCGTATCCATCTCTGGAACACACTCTGCCCCATGGCTGAGGATGCTCTCTATCACACCCCAAGCCTCATATGACTGTCTCAGATGAACCACCCCTATCCTGCTGTATATAATCAAGTCACTCCTGTTAGGTGGTCTCTGCCTACCAACTCTCCATTTCCCCCGCCATTGTCTATCACCCCCTATGCCGCTGTCTATGATGAAAGTATCGGGGAAGGCTAATAGAAATAACTGCATCTGTCTATAGGACTGGAAAGTACCATAGACTTTGGTCAATCCCAAGGGCTTTACCAAAAGCTCATCCACTGGTACCCATGGTGAATAATCGCCTGTACTCATCACTAAACTCCAACCATCTGGTACAACAGTCGGTAACTCCACAAACCGTTGGTTAATCACTCTCCCTCCATCATCACTCATATAGCTGCTGTTACTGTGAAGGTGATCTCCCAGAATTACGTACTGCTGTAAGGGAGAGGAATCTCCATGCTCCACTAAGTATGTCTCCTCCCTGCAATCCAATGCGTCCCCCTGAATCCCACTGTACACCTTTGCATTCTCCCGTGAACTATCTCTCATCATCATATGCCCCTGTATAGTCATGCAAGCTCCTATATCCTCTTGCATCATCACGTATCCAAGGTGTACTGTTGGATCAACCTCTACATGGATGTTAGCCAATCCTGGAACACAAATGGAAGTGTCCTCGTAATTGCCCCTGGCTCTGGAATTCCCATGTGTATGTGTATGACCAACTGTCTCAGAACTACCCATGAATAGTGCTCCCTGTGACACCTGGACATCCTCCAGCGTCTCTTGGTCATATCCCTCCATAACCATCAACGATCCGGGGTATCCCTCACACACCTCCATCATCTGGTGCTCCTCTACCAAACCACCAACATCCTCTGGCGAAGTGGTTGAAGTAAACACACGACTCTCTGCTAAGATAGATGTAGTAGATCCCTGACTAGTCTCCTCAAGGAGCTCCTCTAATCTGGACCATTATTCTTGAAGGGCTGTTTGTGCGCCTTCCAAAAATCCTCGTGTGCTCACCAACTCATGAGTGATTCAGTGCACCTCAATCTCCTTCTCCCTTCGTGCCATGTGATACATCTTTCCAACCTTCAATAGGTAATCCCTATCCATCAATAACTGCTGGTAGTCGGCCCTCATCACAGTTACTCTCTCCCTGAGTGTATGGAAGTCATCAATGGCAAGTCCCTCATCTGAACTATCATGTGCCATCGAGGCCCTCCAACAATATCCTGCTACCAATGCGTGTGTATCATCAATGCATCTAGTGGCTGCCATGATCATGTCCTCATTGACTCTCAACTGTCCTATCAAGTGTCATGACTCTTGATCACAATCCTGCTGAGGTGCTACCTCATGCCTCTCACTGCTAGTGTCAACAATGGAATCCCCAACAACGCACTCCTCAAAAGATAAGGCACTGAACTGCCCACTGTCCACTGTGCTAATGAGTCCTCTTGTATGCCACTGCACACCATCACCAACTGCTACCCCCATCCGAATCGCACTGTATTCTGTATGGGCAACTGTATCCTCTTGTGCGCTCACTCTGCTAATGTCATCTACACCTGGACCCCATACAGATGTGTCCAGACATGAGATATGGTCATCCCGACCAATAAGGAGTGTATCCTCATCACTGTAGATTGGTCCTGGAAGTGAGTATCCCAACAAGCCGTTGGTCTCCACAACCTGATCTAACAATAGACTACCCAAAAGAGGTGACTCGCTCTCCTCATACTGATAGGTATGTATATAGTCAACTGTCTCCAAGCCATGCCTCTCCTCCTGGGTCTGTAGATCCATATGTCCCTTGTGTTCAAATGCTACACAAGGCTCCTCTACCACCTCCAAAATGCTACTGATATCCTCCTCTGTCATGTCTATCATAACTGTCCAAGAAGGTAAGGATTGTGTCACGCTCAACTTCATGGGAGGAACAATATCCCCCACGCATGAACTCATACCAGGTGCTAACTCATCTAAATCCTCACAAGTGTCACCACTATGCTGAAGTGTTGAATCCTCAACACTGTTTGATAGGGTTGCTAAAGAACATGCGCTATCATCCTATCCATCCAACTGTCCATCAAATGCGCAAGAGTCCTGTGACTACTCTAATGAGGCATCTAAAGCCTCATCCTGATACTCATCACTGTCATAGTGCACCTCAATGTAATACACTCTCCCTTTACCCCTGCATCTGTGATCTGGCTCCCAAGGCTCTTTGCAACTGTAGCAAAGTTCCTTGCTCCTAATGGGTGTAGGCTGAATCTGTGCTTCCTTCCATCTACTCGCTGGTAGTGATGTATCTACCTCCTTTCCTTCTTTGACTCTGTTTTCTTTTGCTATGCTGCTACAATAATGGACTTCTTCCGTCCTCTTAGCCCATAATGCAACCTCATCTTTGCTCCA
>SNQJ01S0035053.1:14696-46350 GCA_010110895.2 Picea sitchensis
ATCTAACATGAATCCACCAAAAAAACTACAAAACAATTGTCAACTACATTCCATCATTATAGCTAACACACCAAAAAGTGAGACAAGAGTTGTATCAAAAGGAAGGACTGCAAAAACTAAGTATTGTGTTCATGTCGAGCAACCAGTTGATCATCTCGAAATTCTTAACATATATAGTGTGACTTTTGCAGATGAAGAGCCTCCTTGGATAGTTGATCAACCATGATGCTAAGTTCACAAAATACGTGAGAAAAAATGACTTCTTGAAACAAAGATACTATGTCTTTTAACTAGCTCGCCAAAGGATGTAGACCCAAGTTTTCAATATGAATCCTCTCTTGCATCCATTGTATAACCAACTTTGAATCCCAAAAAATATGAAAATCATTTACATGATTTTCAACAACACATTTGAATAACAACAGTAAAGCACTAAACTCACTTGAGTTATCAATACTGCTTCCCAGGGTTTCCTTCCCTTTAAAATCGTGATTTTCATCTAGAAACAACATAAAACCTACACCATAGATGGAAGATTCACCTTGGTATGCCCTAGAGTAACCCAAAGGTTTTTATTTACCAAGTGAAGGCTCTACAATGAGGTGATGATCTTTTAATTTTGGAGTGGACTTGTAAGAGTCCAAAAGATCCACCACCCGAGAAGCAATCTGCAAAGGAGAAATAACCTTTCCCTCAAATATCCTATCATTGAGGGCCAACCAAATGCCCCATGTTGTCTGAATGGGCACTGATCGAAAAAATTGAATATAGATAAGGTGAAATACTTCTTAAAACCCTCCTCCATTGATTGCTTATCACATAGTTGTTTAACGTGCAATAATTCCTCAATAATGTGCCAAATATCTCTGGAGAAGGAACACATCAAAAAAAGATGTTGGTTAGTTTATTCATCAACACCACAAAGGATACATAACCCAAGACCCTCCATAGATTGCTTTCAAATATGATCCTAGGTTTGTACTTGATTTTTAAGGATTAACCATAAAAGTAAAATCCCTTTCAACAACACATTTAACTTCCATACTTTTTTATACCACCAAAGAGCTTCCCCATCCTGAGATTCTTGAAGGGACTCATAACCTAATTTTACCACATACTGGCCTCTAGCAGAATTGTATGTCCAAGCCAATTCATAAGTGCCTTCTCTGATCCAAATATGAGATTTATGAACCTCATCAACAAATAACTTCCATTGATGGTGCCAAATTTCATCCATCCCCAAGTCCTAGGCAGAGAGCCAATCCTGCTTCCAAACAAAGGTTAATTATGGATTTATAATTTTATTTAAAGTACATGTGTCTTTCTCTTGTAACAACATGATAAGGTTTTTAGGTAAACAAATACTCTACCCACAACCAACAATAGCATTATCCCCAATTCTGACTTGAGAACTAGATTTGAATTCCACTCCAAAAATATCCCCACCAAAGGAAATGTCGAGGAGATAGCCTTCCATTGATTGGAGGCATTCAAAGTTTATTTGGATCGACACTTGTTCCAATCAAGGATGTCACTAGAAGGTATATATTTAGACTTTAAGATATGACTCCAGAGCCTATCTCTTGTGATAAAATCCCATAGTGACTTAATGACAAGAGCTTGCCAAAACATAAATACATTGTTCAAGCCTCACCCCCCTTGGACCTTAGACAAGACCACTTGAGTCCACTTAACCAAATTAGAACCTAAAAACTATGAGCTACCTTTCCATAAGTAGTTGAAACAAACCTTCTGAATCTTGCGCATAATACCCTTGGGGATTGAAGCCAATAGGTGCCAATACACAAAGATAGCTTCCAATACAAACTTTATGAGCACTAGACGACCTCATCGAGATCCTGATTACACTAGAAATTGATGCTTTTTTTTATTTTAAACAAGAGCCATCGCCAATCAACAAGTCTGTATTTATTAGGTTTCAAATCAAAATTGAGGTATTTGAAACCCCCTTCCAACCCAAAATCCAAATATGTTTACCAAACGATCCTTGATGTCCTCCACCACAGGTGGGAAATAGATGGCATAGTTTTGCAGAATGACGAGCATTCTTGTAGCTCCACAAAAAACATCAAGAATAATCTTATATGACCTACCTTCTATATCACTATAGAAAAAAAAAAATAACAATACATACTCCACAAACAACAGGTGGGTTAGATGAATATAAGGCCCGATTTGTAAACTCTGAATGTGATTTGACCTTTGAGCCTCCCAGATGGCTTTGTTAAGACCTTCCATAACCAAAATAAATAAATAAGGGGATAGTGGCCACCCCTGATGCAAACCACACTTAGGTTTGAAGAAATTTGAACTGGCACAATTAATAAGCCAAACAAAAGAGGATGACATCACACAACCCTTGATCTAGTTAACCAAGGGAAGTGAAAAGTTGACTTGAAGTAACAAAAGCTAGAGGTAAGTCCATGAGACCCAGTTGTAGGATTTAGAAAGATCAATTTTGATGATGACTGTACAACTTCTCTGTAGTTTGATTGAGTGTAGGCCTTCTTATGCTACCCTGATTACTTCATGGATCAATCGGCCTTGGAGAAACCTGAATTATTCTATGGACATGACTTTTGAAATTAGAGTCTTGCTTTTGGTGGAAATCACCTTAGCGATGATCTTGTAAATGTTGTTACATAGCGAGATAGGATGAAAATCCCCAAAGTTAGTTCCAACATACACTTTCAAGATAAGTGTTATAAAGGTAGAATTGAAACTCCTGGGCATATGACCATATTGATGGACTTGTTCAAAAAATCTAAGACAATCCTCTCCCAATAATTCTAAAAATTCTAAAAAAACTCAACAATCCAACCATCAATATCGAGAATCTTATCTTTCAAGAAAGAATGGAGGACTCATGTTGACCAAAATTTGGTCACCTATATGTTCCCGCTCCTAGAATAAAAAAAAAATTATATTGGAAGATGAATATTTTTGAACTATTATATTTTCATTGAATAACCCTCGGTATCAGCTTTGCGGAATCAAAATCAGAGTCTCGATGACCAAGATATGCATACTTCTGTCCAGAAGTCCAATGGAGGTATTACAAGAAGAGCTTTGAAAAATATTCTAAGTGACATGTTCTCTTATCTCCGTTCCCTTCACCTCTATTCATTCTCTCATTTTATACTTAGTCATTTTTCCCATTGTCTCATTACTTTCATATCCCCCTTACCATTTTCCACACTTATCCATTTTTCCTTATTCCTTTCCACGTTCACATTCATTTCCATTTTTCTTTATTTTCCCATTTCTTTTTATTTTCCTTTCCATTTTCATTATCCCATTTTTCCATTTTTTTTTTTATTTTCCTTTCCATTTTCATTATCCCATTTTTCCATTTTTTTTCCCTTTTCCCAAATTTCACATAATTCCCATATTATTCTTTCCATTTTTCATATTTTCCATATTTCTTTCCATATTTTCACGTGATCCATTATATACTACCTAGTCTTATTTACTATGGCTTACCACGGGTTCGCGTGTTGGTGATATTTCCTAAGAGTATGTTTTACCTCGGCTACCCTCACAATGCACTTTGACTTCCAGCCACCTTCATAATGCACACAACTCATTTTACTACTCTTTACTATGTAATTCCTCCAACACTTAGTCAAATACACGAGTTATCGCGGTTCACAGGTTCATGGGTTCTCGGGTTGGTAATATAATATTTCTTTCATACATCATATGCAAGTTTACCCGACCGATTCTCAAGACTTAGAACATTTACAACTATTTACCTCTCCTCTCCACTTCACCTACAGTTAGAAATTTTCACACTCATTCCTTACTATGTATTACGACGGGTCCATGATGATTTCCTCATCTACCTCTGCATTCACGTAAACCCGTGAACCCACCATATTATTTTAATAATATTTTTCCTATCATAAGTTATATGAGGAACATATCCATGTGACACATGGCACTTTATTAACCAATGAGATATGTCCACATGGCAGTTAGATGGATGGTTCCACGTGGCAACTAATTGAGGGAGACACGTGGCATCATACAAAAAGTGACACATGACATGATTCTATTGGATGACATATGGCAGATTCTTATTGGCAAATTGTTGGCCTATTGAGTGATGAAATGTGTCAAGATTTGGTTGGGTGACTCATCATTGATGACTGGGCATATTGGTGGTTGATTGTGCATGCAAAATTATTATTATATTCAACAATTTTCCAAGGGTCAAATCCTCCAAGCTCCATAGTCGCCTCTCTTCTTTATTTTTTGTCAAGTGTATGTTACACTTAACATTATATACCACTAAGACTCTTTTATTCTTGTATATGTGGGATAAGAGTAATGTAGAAAAGTTGAAATTCAACAAAAGAGGTCGAAATTAAATCAAGGGTCCACATTTACCAATCAAACTTGATCGACAATGGTTGAGTCACAATCTTGCAAAGGCTATATCTTGAGCTCCCGACCTCTGTTTGCAGCAAACATTATACTGTTGGAAATTTATTTTGACGTAGAATATGTTGGTACAGGTTTCTAAAAGTTGACACATTTTTCTTAGAAATCAAAGTATCAGTCAGCTGCATTTTTTTTAATGGGCCTATGTGACAACGCAACTTGAAAAGCTCATATCTTGAGATCCAGACGATAGATTTGGGAAAACTTTATATTGTTGGAAATCTGAGACGATGAAGAGAATGTCAGAAGTGGTTTACATGGTTAAAAATTTGGTTTTCACTTTGAGAAAATTAAATTACAGTCGTCCAATTTTAATGGGAAATTATTTAAATTGTGAAAATAAAAGTTTATTTAAAAACTTTTATTAAAAATAGAAAAAAATAGTTGAGACGGTTGTGGTAACCGTCAAAGAAGAAAATAAAAGAACACAAGAAAAACAAGTAAAAACGAGGGAGAGACCATCATAGTAAGTTTAGGCTGATCACATTTTTCTTTTCTTTATCAAGTCCTTCATCCAGTTATTCCACCTCTTTCACTAGAAAGGTTTAACCGAAGACTAATAACTCCTTTTTTCTTCTTACCAGGTCTTTTTGTTCTTCTACCGCCCACCATCTTCCTTCTAAGAGCCTACTTCTTATATTTATTTTCTTTATGGTCTGAGGGAGCCCCAATCCCAGTCTTTAAGACAAACACATTTACAATTTCAAAGAATATGTAACAGACTATATATATTTTTAGAAATTTCAAGAGAACTACTTTGGAAACAATCTTGACTATGCTTTGTAACCCTGTTTTCATAATATAAAGTATTTGAGGTTGATCTATCATTATATTTATTTGAGTTTCCCATGTGTCCACTCTATTAAAGTTCTCTTTTGCATGCAGATCATCTTCTTTTTATTTTATGTGATAAAAAATCTTCATCTTAAACTATGACGGATGTGAGGAAATTTTGCTTATTTGCTTTAAATGTGTGAAGTGTGGGATTCCTGGTCCTTTCTCAGGAACTTTCTTTAAAAAGAAAAAAAAAACATTTTCCTTTTATTTTCTCGCAATATTTATGTTTCTTTGAACTACTACGACAAACTTCTGTCAAGTCCCACATTTTGAATATATAGAAATCCCAAGAAAATCTAAAGAGGAGTACCACCTCTATAAAAACATAGGGGGATTTATATCCTCATGAGGTTTCCATTTCGGTCCTAACGGATTCAAGCATCAACATTTTTGCTGATCATATTGGGGAATGGTTTATTTTCAAGATATTTGAGGAACCAAAAATCTCCATGGATCAAAGTTTCGAGAAGAAGATTCAAGAAAATTGCTTGTTATTTTAAGCATGGCTCAGCTTTTTTGTGATTTCAAAAAGAAACCAGAAGCACCAAATATTCGGGAGAATGAACTCCCTAGAAAATCCATTGAAATTTTTTAAAATGAAGGGTTTCATTCATATCATAATTCTTATTTATATTCTTCATCAGGCCCATCAATGGCCTTGCAAGATTCAATAAAAGGGAGAAATACTCAAAGAAGGAGGCGATTTTATAATACCCCTTTAAATCTACCAGAAGTAGACTTTCAAATGCCCAATATTCGTATTGAAATTTTTTATACATTCTTTGAGGGTGCTTCAGAAGATGTAGAACAACACTTGATTAATTTTAAAGGTACATGTTATGATTTAAACCTCACTGGAGACAATGTTACATGTAGATTATTCCTACAAATTCTATGAGAGGATGCTCTTGAATGGTATAGTTCATTAATGCCTAACTCCATTACTAGCTGGGATGTGTTAGAAGATTCATTTGCAGAAAAGATCACCCCAAAGGTGCATTCACATGTTTTTGTTGATGTTTTAAATGTTGTTGTCCACCCATCCCCTCCCATATGGAAGCAAGATAAAAAAAATGCCCAATTTTGAAGAAGAATCTAATCAAAGAGTGGATGAAATTTTTAAGTCAAGTCATGTTGCTCAAGACAAAGATGAAACTTCTGAATTACAAGAAGAAAATTTCAGCCTCCTATATAGTCCATATTAAGATATTGAAATTGAGGAGCCTCCACCAAATACACAAGAAGATTTTAGCCTTATAATAGATGGTGAAACATCACAAAAGAACTTGCAGCAAGAAGAATTGATGGAAGAAATGAATCTTGAGAATAATGATGAGCAAGATTACCTTTCAAGAAAGAAGAGTCTTTTCAAGATATTTTTGATGAATCAATAACCTTGGAAGTGGTTGTAAATAAATAAAATGATATCAACATCTCATATACTTCATATGAGGAAGAAATTAAAGAGTCTCCTCCAAATATGCAAGAAGAATTCATCCAAAATAAAGAAGAAGAATTCATCCAAAATGAAGAAGAATTGGCAGAAGAAAACAATTTTGAGAATAAAGAAGATAGTCATTTCATAGAAGAAGAACATTGCCAATGAAACAATAATCTTGAATGTGGAAAAAGATGAAAAAGAGAATGTTTTCAAGAAATAAATTATTCATTTAATTGAAGATAGCAACACTCTGGGGCGGCCAAGAGTAGATTATATTGAATATTGGTTCGAAAGTATTTTCATCCCGCCAATGTAAACAAGTCTTCTGCACACATTTCTCGATCCCATTGTGGTACATTTTGGGCATGCTCTTGATTTTCACAAGTAACCCCAATATTTGTCTTACTATTGGAGCCCATTTCACAAGTCAATGGGATGCTCAAATGGCTCCATTGGAAATATTCCTATACCTAAGGTTCCCCTTTCTTTCAAGAAAGTTAGGGTAGGTATATCATGTATGTATATATTGTGTTTCTTCAGTTCAGTTTTGCATAATAAGGAAGTTAAACTTGAAGTTAACTCCATGAAATACGAAGAATTGCAAGAATTCATTTTGAAGATGACTCCATAGCCCAATGGAGAAGGTAGTTGGTCTTGAGATTTTGGTGTTCTCAGCAACCCACAGGGGGTCACTGTCCTACAGTTGGAGCTAGTTGTTGACCAAAATTTGGTCACCTATATGTTCCCTCTCCTAGAATAATAAAAAAACACGATATTGGAAGATGAATATTTTTTAACTATTATATGTTCATTGCATAGCCCTCGATATCATCTTTCCCATGCATTTCATGGAATCAAAATCAGAGTCTCCATGACCAAGATACACATACTTTTGTCCAGAAATCCAATAGAGGTATTACAAGAAGAAATATGAAAAATGTTCTAAGTGACATGTTATCTCCTCTCATTTCCATTCACCTATATTCATTCTCTTATTTTATACTTAGTCATTTTCCCCATTGTCTTATTACTTTCATATTCCCCTTACCATTTTTCACACTTAGCCATTTTTCCTTATTCCTTTCCATGTTCACATTCATTTCCCTTTTTCTTTATTTTCCCATTTCTTTTTATTTTCCTTTCCATTTTCATTATCCCATTTTTCCATTTATCTCCTTTTCCCTTTCCCCTTTCCCAAATTTCACATAATTCCCATATATTTCTTTTCATTTTATTATATTTTTCATATTTCACATGACCTGTTATATACTTTCCAGACTTAGTCTTATTTACTATGGCTTATCACGGGTTCGCGGGTTGGTGACATTTCCTAAGAGTATGTTTTATCTTTTCTACCCTCATAATTCACTTTGAATTCTTCCACCTTCATAATGCAGATGACTCTTTTTACTACTCTTTACTATGTAATTCCTCCAACAATTAGCCAAATACATGAGTTACCACGGGTTCACAGGTTCACGAGTTCTCGGGTTGGTAATATAATATTTCTTTCATATATCATATGGAAGTCCGTGCGAGCGATTCTCAAGACTTATAATATTTTACAACTACTTACCTCTCCTCTCCACTTCAACTACACTTATAATTTTTCACACTCATTCCTTACTATGTATTATGGCGGGTCCGCGATGATTTCCTCACCTACCTCTGCATTCACGTAAACCCGTGAACCCGCCATATTATTTTAATAAAAATTTTCCTATCCTAAGTTCTATGAGGAAAATCTCCAAGTGACACATGGAACTTTATTAACCAATGAGATATATCCACATGGCAGTTAGATGGATGGTGTCACATGGCAACTAATTGATAGAGACACATGGCAGCATACAAAAGGTGACACATGGAGTGATTCTATTGGATGACATATGGCAGATTCTTATTGGAATATTGTTGGCCTATCGAGTGATGACATGTGTCACCATTTGGTTGGGTGACTCATCATTGATGACTGGGCATATTGGTGGTTGATTGTGCATGCAAAATTATTATTATATTTAACAATTTTGCAAGGGTCAAATACTCCAAGCTCCATAGTCTCCTCTCTTCTTTATTTCTTGTCAAGTGTATGTTACACTTAACATTATATACCACTAAGACTCTTTTATTCTTGTAAATGTGGGATAATAATAATGAAGAAAAGTCGAAATTCAACAAAGGAGGTCAAAATTAAATCAAGGGTCCACATTTACCAATCAAACTTGATCGATGGTGGCCGAGTCACGATCTTGCAAAGGCTATATCTTGAGCTACCGACCTCCATTTGCAGCAAACTTTATACCGTTGGAAAGATATTTCTACGTAGAAGATGTTGGTATATGTTTCAAGTGCTGAAAGTTGATACATTTTTCTCATAAATTAAAATATCAGTCAGATAATTGTTTTTAATGGGCTTGTGTGACAACTCAACTTCCAAAGCTCATATATTAAGTTTTTTACATGGTTAAAAAGTTGGTTTTCACTTCTAGAAAATTGAATTACAGTCGTCCTATTTTAATGAGAAATTATTTAAATTGTGAAAACAAAATTTTATTTAAAAACTTTTATTAAAAAGAGAAAGAAACAGTTGAGACGGTTCTTGTAACCGTCAAAGAAGACAATAAAAGAACAAAAGAAAGCAAGTAAAAAAGAGGGAGAGACCATCATAGTAAGTTTATGTTGATCACATTTTTCTTTCTTTCTTTATCAAGTCCTTCATCTAGTTATTCCACCTCTTTCACTATAAAGGTTTAACCGAAGACTGATAACTCTTTTTTTCTTCTTACCAGGTCTTGTTGTTCTTCTACCACCCATCGTCTTCCTTCTAAGAGCCTGCTTGTATTTATTTTATTTATGGTCCATGGGATACCCAATCCCAGTCTTTAAGACAAACACATTTACAATTTCAAATAATATGTAACATGCTATATATTTTTTTAGAAATTTCAAGAGAACTACTTTCGGAACAATCTCAACTGTGCTTTGTAACCCTGTTTTTAGAATATAAAGTATTTGAGGTTGATCTATCATTATATTTGTTTGAGTTTCCCATGTTTCCACTCTGTTAAAGTTCTCTTTTTCATGCAGACCATCTTCTTTTTATTTTATATGATCAAAAATATTTATCTTAAATTATGATGGATGTGAGGAAATTTTGCTTATTTGCTTTAAATGTGTGAAGTGTGTGATTCCTGGTCCTTTCTCAAGAAATTTATTTAAAAAGAAAACAAAAACATTTTCCTTTTATTTTCTCGCAATATTTATGTTTATTTTAACTACTATGACAAACTTTTGTTAAGTCCCACATTTTGAATATATAGAAATCCCAAGAAAATCTAAAGAGGAGTACCACGTCTATAAAAACACAGGGGGATTTATATCCTCGTGAGGTTTCTGTTTCAGTCCTAACAGATTCAAGCGTCAACAAATCCCATGAGTTTATCCTCTAAAATCGACTAAAATAACTCTTCATTTTCTTCCAAATCCACCAACTTTGGAAACTGCCTAAGTAATGTTAACATATCAATTATATTTTCATGGTTTGGTGCTTTAAATAATGTGTTGAAATGTGATACTCCCAATGTAACACACCCAAACCCCTAAGTACCCTTTTAAGGGATGGGGTGGTAAATTTTCACTTTTTCTCAATCATCACAATACCTCTTCTCGAGGCACCATTATCTTATGCTCGTCAAGAGATTTCCAACGAATATCACCATGCTCCAAATTTAGCTCTAGATCAAAATTTGTGGCCTCCTGAAGTTCTCGAGCCTCTATTGGCTCAAGGCCACCTTACTTCCACATGGAATCCATGTGACTTTTAACATTCATGCCATCTGAAGTGGCATCCCCACCGGGCATGTTAAGTTCATGCGCTCAATCCTTTTTACTTCTCATCGCTGTTGTCAGATTTTTACTCCCACAGAGTTTCAACACTCCAACACTAAAATTCCCGATGATGATCCCGTGTCAGGGCTGCGCCACATCTAATTGTCTTTGGGTTGAGCATCCTACGGCTCTAATTGTATTGGAAATCCTAACTTGCAAGGGGATTAACACCCCTCCCATTTAACGTTCTTGATCTAGTGGACCTCAAGCCGCTCATCTAACGACTTTGAGTAATTCGACGACACCAACTCATGCAACAACTAATTTCTCATCCCTTTATTACTTCTAAATATGACGACGGGACCCACATCATATCAATGGTTCAGACTGTGTCCTCAGCCCGCCCTGACCGATGGTCCAGATCACTCCTCTTTACATCATCGACGATGTTTCCTAACAATGCCTAACACATCCATTGTTGAACCCTCAAGACATTATACCTGAATCAATGACCCAGAATCGTTGACCTGTAGATCCAATGACTCAAAATAAAACAAAGGTCAGGAGGCCCTTTTCGTCTAATAGGACCCACCTTGCCTCATCGACCAATCGAATAGTGACACATGTCACCCCACAAGACATGCTAATTGCCACATGTTCTGACTCATGGCCCTACCACTGCTTGCCACTTGGGGCGACATGTGGCATCTATAACTCAACAGAGAGTTCTATCTCAAGAATTCTAAGTCACCTTAACACATGGCACAACTTCTTCTAGACACATGCCACCCTTGCCACCTGAAATGTGTCATTCATCTTCCCATGGATTCTCACCTATAGATTTCAGGTCATGATGATGCATGGCACCACCCTTGTTCGACAAGTGGTACCATCCACATCACCCTCTTAATCCTTTTGGTAGGAGATCAATGGTCTATATCTCCTCTCAGAGTTCTTCTAATCACGATAGATCAATGGCCTAGATATCCTCTTGGATTTCTTTCGATCACGACAGATCAATGGCCCAGAAATCCTCTCAGAGTTCCTCCGATCACGACAGATAAATGACCCAGATATCCTCTTGGAGTTCCTCCAATCCTGACAAATCAACGACCCAGATCTCCTATCGGAGTTCCTCTGATCATGACATATTAACGACCCAGATCTCCTCTCGGATTTCCTCCAATCAAGGAAAACCAACGACCATATCACATATCAGATTTCCTTTAATCACATCATACCAACAACCCATATCTCCTCTCGGAGTTCCTTCATCGGACTCCTCTAGCACCCACACACATAGACAATCTGACAACAATACTCCTATCGACGATGGAGATCTTTCCATCCTAGATCCAATGATCCTCATACATCATTGGAGTCCCTCCTACATCAAATATAATGGTTCAAATAATTCTTTCTATAGATCTGATGGCTAGGATTAAGACACATGTTCTAGAGTTTAATACCGATAGGGACTCCCACTCGACCCTTCCTACGAATTTCATCCTGACACGTGTCACCCTTTGGGACACACTGACTTCCACGCTGGAATGACATGTCATACTAACATAACTTTCCTTTTTCCTTTCTTGAGCAGGACCCCCTTTGATATATGGTTGAGGTTCGACCTCGCCCATATTCCTATCAACGGTTCTCATTGACTCTCAAAGTCTCTCTGTCGGAGTTCCTTCCCCATCGAGATTTCCACACTCTCCGACTAGCCCTCTCCAATGAACGGTTGAGATCTATCGATCTTCTAAAAACAAGGTCAACGATTAAGGTGACCTTCCAAAGGCCTGATCCTAAAGAGGTCCGAAGATTTTCCTCTTGATGAACTAGGTGCTAACACCTGTCATCCTCCGGACATGTTGGTTTCCATGTAGGCATGACAAGTCATGTCAATGTCACCTTCTCTCTCTTTACCTTTATAGGGTAAGGCTCCCATTTTCCTCCCAGTCAACCTTAATGGTCAGGATTTATTCCTCATCCCTCCAATAGATCAACGATCCTTGTTGATTTAGGGTTCGTCTTCTACATGCATCATAGCCTACTCCGACAAAGGGACAGGATATTTTATTACACCAGATCAACGACTGAGATTTATTCTCTCCACTTACCAATTAATGGTAGAGATATATCTTGATCTACAGTCCATATATGATTGTTAAGACAAAACTACGGTTGTGATTCTTTCAAGCCTAAACAAGGGGTTCTCTTAGGTGTAATAGTCTAAATTTGTACTTAGACATTTTTTGATGGTTTCGTCAAGGATTTTCCTTGAATAATAGCTCAAATTTTGGCCTTACTTATTAGGGATCCTTCTAGGTCCCTTATCAGGAGTTTACCAAACCTTCTTGGTCTCCGCCTTCGTTTCATTCCACTCAGAGGGCGTCATTTATTTCGTATGACTTCATCTCCCTTTTTCTAGAGAACCTAATATAATGAGAAGTATAGATATGTATAAATGTGCAGTGCATATGGTCAACAAGGTCATAGTTTCAATCCTTTAACATGAGCCAATATAGGAGGCTCAATCATTCACATGTACAAATCATTCCCAAACCCACATAGTTCTTCAATTGCTCAAATACACAAACATGCAAGAGGACAACCAGTCTAATCATTAAACAAGCATGCACATCCCCAAGCCAATTAAAGGCATTCAACCATAAGTTACAATTCAATTAGGGTATGAAAATACTTATCTATTACGATTGATGGCCAGGAAATTGACTGCGGGTGTTTGCCTTTCCACCCAACCATAGGCTCTACATGCTCAGTATTTTTGGTTGCAGGCCACCCCCGTGCCAAGCCATGATACCACAAGGGGATTTCCTATGCTCTCTGATGCGTTCACTTGTAGCCGCTCTTTTCCTCCTATCTCTGTGTGTTCTCTCTCTCTCTCTCTTTTTCAGGTCTTCTTCTCTCTTTCCTTCCTCATGTGTCCCCTGCATGTAATCCCCTTTGGAAGGTTCTCAACACGTCCTTTCTTTTATTATATGAAAAGGAACTTCGTGGGTCAATCCTAGACTACAAAATTGGTACCTTGTTGTACCTTCGGATGGCATCCTTTGTTGTCATAGCCAGATTTTTCATATCTGCATTCATTAAGGGTGGCTGGTTGTTCAACTGCCAACCCCTTCCCATCACCGTTTGGCTTTAGCTACAAGTTAGAGGAAATATGATCATTTCCTTCACGTTCTTAACCAAGGTGGCTTGGGGTATTTACACACGAACCCCCTTCCTCCCCCCTCATTAATCCCTCTTATGCTATCATGGCCATTACTCAAGGCTTCATTCCCACAGTCATTTGTTAGTAGTTATCATAACACATTTACATTGTTTGCATGCCATGACATGGAAATCATTAATCGTGAATAATTACAAGTTGGGGGAAACATGGGTGTTACAATCGCCTCCCCCTTAAAGGAACATTGTCCTCGGTGTTCTTTTTAGCAATTTCTACCATACCATTAATTTTTCAGCTACTTCAACATTTTTTTCTTCTTCTTGATCTGGTACTTTCCCAGTGTCTTGGAATTTAGCATATGCCTACAATAATTTCAAACAGTTCAATCATATTAGGTCCAATTTTATGAAAAAACATTTTATTGTTGTTCATAACTCAAAGGGGAAATTTCACATATCAACACATTACTTATCTATGTAGTTCATGGATATGAATCCACATGGTTGTCATGTTTACTTGTCTCACTGTCCTTCCTTGTCATACCCATTGTGTGCATGATCCCAGTCAATAAATGAAATTTTTTAAAATACTCCATCGAGTCTTTCACATGAGATATAGAAGTCTTTCCTTCCTTGCGGTCACTCGCCTTTCAAGCTTAGGCTCATGCATCTCCTTATCTGCTATACTGTCCCTCGGGTGATCCATTTTTCCTTCCTAGGATTTCTTACACAAGAAGAGTTTCATAGACTTCACCGAGTCTTACAACTGAAGCTTCCCTCAAGCTTTCTTTGTTGAGGCATCCCTATGGCTTTCTCTATCGAAAGCATCCCTTTGACCCGTGTTACCACAACAAAACATTTTATGGCGATCATGACTTATCACAAAGTTCTTTTGTCACAACAATGTCCCTCTTCCATGCCTTCTTATTTGACAACCACCATTTGTCCTCCCTAGAAAAATATTTTCATCTCATCTTTGTTCACATGCATACAAAAATTTCTGAGATATTTTCATCCATTTCAATCAAAATTATTTTCAAATCTGTTACCCACAGATTTTCAAATTCACAATTTTCATTTCATTTAAAAATTTGTGCCATATTGGAACCAGAGTTCACAAGCATGATATTTCCTTCTCATAATAGTTTGTCTCTTTATAACCAACATGAATTGGTCTTCCTCATGGGCTTAGAATACTGCCATTTTCAAGACCCTCCTTCTTTCAATTCAATATTTACACAACCAAACAAACTGTTAGCTTCTCATGCATACATATTCCCATTGCAAATTTACAATGGCATCACAAACAATTCTTAATTTGTGCAGTCTAACAACGACATCCCATTCATATATTCAATGATATAAAATAAAAATAATTTATCTTTCCTTACTCATGCATTATTTCAGGATACCAAGCTCTTCTATCGATAATCATTTCATCATATGAACTTAACTAGTGTGCCAATGTTCATGGTCACAGTCACTCACAATGCAACCTTGCATTGATTTTAGATTGTTACTTTTCAGGTTAGGCACTCTTTCCATGGTGTGTTGGAACTCATCTAACCTATAACAACATGGACTATTGTTGGCACATAGCTATAAGACCCTAGGTTAGATTTATTCAACCAACAAAAACGCTTTAGATACCGAACCTTTTGACATCACCTGCATGCAAGTGAAGTCTCACCCAAGGCATCTACTGGGGAAACATGAACCAAGTTTCTGCAGGGATGAGGGGATGTGAGGCTATCAACATAACCATTAATATGTATTCACCCTATGCAAATTATCCTTATTTAACATCATTTTATTAGTCAACAAACCCTATGCACGTCTTCTATTAACTAACAGATGATTACTTTTACCATAACAATTGTAAAAAATTAACCCATCTAATATTCATTCAGTACCATAAACCCTAGTGCATAGAAACAATATAACATAGATCACGACGTAACCAACCCATTGAATCATTCATTATTATTGTGCATCAACCATATGTTAAACATATCTACACTAATCATGCATAAACATAACATCCATGAATAATCACATCAACAAACACATTAGACACATGATTTTAATGTGGTTCACCCAATCCTTGGGATACGTCCATATCGAATGGATTCTTATATTAGTCTTCATGAAATAATCACCTCGAGCCTGCGCACTACACTTACAAAATATACAACATATTTTAATCCCCAAACCTTCCTAGCCGCTTGCAGTGCAAGCCTATCTCTGCAAATTATCAGTTATGCTCTATCCCTGAACGAACTCCCCCAAAACCTCGAGCATAACTCTCTTCATCACTCATAGGAAACCCAATCTATTACTCTCATCCAACCTAATCTTCCCCAACCCTTTACATATTTATACAAAGAAGTAGAGAAAAAAACCCTAATGGTTCATAACAACTTATCCCCAAAACCCTAATGGGTCATAACCATTTTTCCTACTTTTGTGCCGAACTGTTGCTTTTCCTTATTTTTCACCCTTGTCGCACACTATGGTCCCACCTTTTACTCTTTCATTTGGTATTCCCTAGTTCCCAAAACTTAGTTAGTCTCATCCAATATGCTTTTCCAATAGGCCCCCAACACTCACATGTGGCTCGTCCCAAGCCACTTAAGTATTTTTCAACTTCTCCTTGAATTTTCCAAAAATGTCCTTTGTTGTGTTGGTCTTCTCCTTGACCTCTATTTTGTTTAAAAAAATTGTTTCTACTAATTCTGCAGTGATATGAGTTTGTGGTTTCTCTTCATCTTGTTCCACTACTTGTTTGATCCTGCATTGTGCTTATGTTATTTCCTCAGTAACTTTCAATGCTTCTTCCTCCAACATCTCTATTTTTTGCATGCGATCTCGCTGCTCAACCCTCAACTGGTTCATCTCAGAGTATATTTTCTTACTCTCTTGCATTGCTGTCATCTTCTCATTTGGTGGAAAACCGCTAATGGTTTCCTTAATCTTCTGAGCCTTCCCCTACACTATTTTAATCTTATGTTCAATACTCTGTAATTTGACATCCTCCCACAACTAATTTCAGGATTTTGTGTTGTCTTCGTACCACTTAGCACATTCTTCTTCCAAAGTCCTGATAGTTTCCATTGTGGTTCTTACTATCTTCTCCCTTTGGTCTCTTTCTTCTGGGGGTGTGTTTGGCATCATTCATGTTTCTAACTCAACAATTTTCATTCGGAATCCCTAGATGGCTTCATTGATCTTCGCTACCCAATATTCTAATGGAGTATCCACCTCCATTGGTACCTCCGAAATATCTTTGCAAACATTATCAATTAATGCTTGCTTCACTTGTTCTACCTTCTGCACAGCTACATCCCATTCCAGTTCAAATCTATTGTAGTCAAACAACATGTTTGCAATCTCTGTTGTGGCTTTATCCATCATATGTTTTTGTTGCGTGTAGGTTCAATTCTTGCACTATTCTAGCCTACAACCCTTATAACATTTCTCCCGGTATCTGTGATAAGACTAATTCAAAGTGACTTAGTGCATGCGCTTTCTCCTGCATTTCCACTGATGGGAACACAATCACCCCTAGTGCTAACTTAATTGTTATGTGTTCTCCCATTACCTCTAATGCATGAGAAATTGTCAATCTTACTTCTACAGGCCTTGCTGCACTTGTCGTTGGTCCTTCGGTTGTTTTTTATGTAGTTTCTATCCTGGTTGCTTCCATCAACTGACACAATGCATTCATTTCTTCCTCTATATTTCTATGCAGTCCTTTGTGTTTCTCTACCGTGCGTTGAAACATGTTGTCGGTGATCTCCTTAAATTTCTCCCTAAACCTATTGAAGTTATCTTTCATCAGTGCTAGTGGACTTGTTTCCTTGTCCTCTTTCCTCTTCTTCCTATGCGGTACTGATTTACCTTTCTATGTTTCTGTGTCTTTCCTCTTCTTTCTTGTTCCAATTCCCGGGCCTTGTACTTCCTCAATCTCGGGATTTGGTATTTATGTTTCTTGTTCATTCGATGGGACCTTCCAGTCTGTGTCCCTGTCCTGCATAATTATTTCTATGTCCTCCTCTGTTATTTAGTACTTTGTCTTGACCCATTCCTCTCTCGGATCTTTCTTTGCTTATATGTACATAAGATGATGGTATGTCATGAACCACACAATCGGTTTGTAAGTTTCTACAAGCCGTGGCGAAATTCGTGGTGTATCCTGGATACACTTCCTAATCATTTCCTTATACATATAGAATTCAATATTGTTGTCCAGTTGTCATCCCTTGTGCGTCATGTACCACAAGTTCTGATACTTGGTGGCCAAGCACAACTTTCCTCTCATACCCAAAAACCACGCATCCTCTGGTTTTTTCCATGCTACTAACGCAATTAGAAGTAATAACCAAGAATAGTGGAATTCCATTCCTTTGTCCCGTGATTCTACGTAGTCTATCAAGAATTGGTTGAGTAAAATGGCATTGACCTCATCGTTACCCCTTCTACACATTTCTCGATGACCGCTATCACGCCTATGGGAACTTGGTCTTTCCACTTCCTCAACAATTTTCATGCAAACACTTGCATCACAAATCATACCATTGGGTCACATATACTTGGAACATACAAACAATGCACACCTCTAAATGTGTGGAATTTCTCCTTCATGGCCTCTGACAGAGCCTTCTCATTCTTTCTGTCTGTGAAAAAGAATGTATGATCTTTCCCCTGTGTCGATAATCCCATGATTCACGCAATTAGATATGCTTCTATAGAAATCAGTTTGTCTAACCACAAGTACCCGCCATGCACATAAGTTAATAACATATTTACCCATGAATTAATCTCCTAGCTCCTACCAAAGTGTGGAATGTAAAATATATTCAATAGGTTGGATCGCTCCAACCCTCTAGCCCATACCTTTGGCTCAACTACAGGCAAGTATGTCTTTGCATCAATTTTCATCTCCAAGTAGTTGTTCGGCGCAATTTCTGGGAACTTCACTATATTTGTGATGTCGTGGTCTGTTTATTTTAGTTGCTACACCTTTCCTAGCATATCCTCATCAATGATTACCCTAGCTGGGATTTCTAGCATCAACAATTCGTACCTAGCCACCTTCTTTAACTTAACTAGTTCGGCATCCTCCTTCTTCGGTGGAATGTGGTCCCTTGTAAATGTTGGTTTCGACAAGGATGCTCCCGGAGTCTCCTCAACCCCTAGTATTTTTTTTTGTTTCTCTAGTTCATGTTTTCTTCTATTCTGATGATGTTTCCTTTGGCGGTGCCATCTCTGCGATACTATTACCTATGACAACTCCTTCATCTCTGTGGCATTTCTCATGTCTCTGCAACATTCTCTCTACTCTCTCTACTCACTGCAAACTCTAAATAACAACAATGTTGACCTATCGACCCTTTAGCGGATTTTGTGCCCCTTCGATAGATGTACATTTAGCTTCACGCCTAAATTAACTATCTAATCTACCGGTGTTGTGTAATAAATATATTCTTTAATGCTGCATTAATTCCAAATCCTTTGTCGTATTTTTTCCTCGATCTTCTAGTCTCTCACGATCTTTGTCGACGCTTTCCATTTATGACTACGTGTCTCCATGATGTCTCATCACTACTTCTTTTTAATCGCCGTTTCTTCTCTTTAATACCTTTAACTCTCTTTCTGCTTCTTCTTCTACACAATTTTATGGCTTATTCATTCGTTCATTGCACAATCTTTTCTTATTCACATAATTCACTTCCTCTACTCGATCATTTATCAACACATAACTCCCCTCTTTTGCACACTTACTCTTGTTTTATATATATCTTGCTTCCTCTTTTTTCTCATCTGTGACTTTCTCCTGCTTATTTCTTTCTCTAAACTATCTTAACTTCTTGACCCTTGACTAGCAATTCAACTTTTTGTTTCCTTCCTTCACTTACTTTATTACTTTTTTCACTTTTTCTTTTCTTTTTATTTTTCTTACTATAATACACTACTATGGTAGATAGATTCCTGTGCAGGTCAGACTAGTGTGTGGATGATCGACCATCCCTATAAAGTTTCAACCAACTCTCATTCACTAGTCCCACCAAGACTTCACCATTCAACATTTGTAGTTGCACAACACCTGCTTCTGTTACATACTTGATCACATATGGACCTAACCAATGCATCCTAAAATTCCATGGGTGTTGCATGAACTTGTTGTCGTATAACAACACTAAGTATCCCACTTGAAACTTTTTTTGTTTAATATGMTTATTATGCCATGTGTTTTCTCTTTCCTTCTGGACTTGTTGATGGAATCCTGCGTGAAATCGGTCTTCCTCGAGTTGTAAAAATTGTGACAATATTTCCTCTACTACGCCAGAGACTGAAAAATCARCAATCGTTGCAACGCGTAAGCTTGGAACAATAAATTACATTTGCATTACTGCTTCTTGGCCATATACAAACCTAAAAGGTGTATGTCCTGTCAACTTTTTTCTTGTAGTCCTATATTCCCATAATACTGCAGGGATCCTTAAGTCCTAATCATCCCTTCCTACATTGTTGATCTTTGTCAGAGAAATCTTTGAAATTTTATTGAATGCTTCTACTGTCCCATTTTCCTGAGGGTGATACGGCGTGCTCATCTGATGGTGAATTTGAAATTTCTTAGTCAACATTGCAATCATCTTATTCAGGAAGTGTATCCCTTGACCACTCAGTAAAATGTGTGGGAAGCCAAATCTTATAACGACATTTATATACTTAGCTCCTAATCTCCTCTTTGGTGTATTAATCTTCTAAAAAAGTCTATTTCCCATTTATCAAAATCCTACAGTGTAACCTGTGGATGCAAGGGCATCTCATCCCTTCTATATGTATTTCTAACCCTTTGAAAAACATCACATGCATGGCAATATTCTTTAGCATCCTTGTGAAGTGTGGGCCACCAGAGCCTTGCACACAAAATCTTTTGCATTGTCGCTTTACCTGTGAAGTGTCCTCCTACAATACCTTTGTGTGATTTTGATAGTATCATTGGCCTTTCATGTTGTAACACACATCGTCTTAGTATCCCATCTGCACCTAACTTATATAAGTTTCCTACGATTAGTTGATAGTTTATTGCCTTAACCACTAACTGTTTCTTTTGTGCAATTGTCATGTCCGATGGAGCCATTCATGTACTTAAGAATTTCAAAATTTCTATGAAGTAGTTTTCCACCATTTGAACTGCAAATAAATGTGCATATGGTAAACTATCTTCTATATTCCCTGCATCCTCTCTCGATAGAATGCATGATAAGTGATCTGGTCCTGCATTCAATTTTCCTAACTTAACAATGACTTCAAAGTCATATTCTTGGAACAAAAGTGACCATCTGCAAATTATTCCCCTCCAACACTAGCTTGTTCACTAAGTATTTTAGTGTAGAATGGTCTGTATACATCTTGAAATGAGAACCCAACAAATAGTGTCTAAACTTCTGCAACACATACACCATTTCCAACCCCTTTCGTTCTATTATAGTGTAGTTATTTTTTTCTATTGACAACTTCTTGCTTGCAAATGCAATTGGGTGGTCTAACTCTCCTTCTCCTGGCTGAGATAATAATGCACCTAAATCTATGGATGATGCATCCACATGAACATGAAATTCCTTCTTCCAATATGGGAATATCAAAATTGGTGCAATCACTAACTTCTACTTCAATATTTCCAAACCTTCCTGGCACTCCTCATTCCACTGGAATTTAGCTTCTTTCTTCAACAAATTCTCCATGGTTGTTGTAATCTGAGCATATCCTTTAAGGAACTTCCTATAATATCCTGTATGGCCAAGTGTTTTTCTTAACTGTCGTATAGATGTAGGTGGTGGTAAGTCCACAATCACTACAATCTTGGCATGATCCACTAGTAAGCCTTGCTTATATACCACATGGCCCAACAAAATTCCAAAAGGCGCACAAAAACTACATTTTTTCAAATTCAATGAAATATGACATTATCTACACCTATCCAACATTAATCTCAATACTTCTATATGATCTTTTAATAGACTGAACATAGTCCAGTTAGAAAAATAGGTCGCGGAGCAATAAAATAAATCAAATGTGGAAATAAAAAAACAAAATATACACAACACAATAGAGACACATATATATTTGGTTCACACAGTGTGGGATACGTCCACCAGATAAATTTCCAGGTCCTTCCTTTTTAATATCCAACAAAATGAAGGTATACAACCTACATCATGCCCGTTGTAACTTCCTCTTCTTTCCCTCATACTCTCCTCTCTTAGAATACAATAATCATGGTCATACACAGCTGCAATATGATTCCCTCATAAGAGAGGGTTGCCTTCTAGGGAAAAAAAACCCTAAAATAACTTCTACTGTTAGATCTGCGACCTTATAATGAATGCTCCAGATTGACTATGAAATTACAATATTTTACAAGGCAATTTTTCCCAAAATTTCGCTTTCGAGGCGATGCCCTCGAATCTCCCGCCATGGGGAGATACAAAAATGTTGTTGCCCCCCATGAACCCCCTTGGGGACATTTTGGGGGGGGAAATCCCCCCGCACACCCCCCCGCTAAGGAATGGGGTCCAAGCACGACTGAAACAAACCTTTGAATCAGGAAGATAATTAGGCTCCACAACCAACAATCTCCCACTTGGAGACTAATCACATCAACTCCACTGTTGTTGTACCTACTGGAATATAATCCACCTTGGACCTGGAAAATTTATCATATTCACCTTCATGATTGAATACCAACTGAAACTGAGCATGAACTCAGTTTCTCCCTTGGTACTCCCTTTGTTAATATGTCTGCAGGATTTTGGCTAGTATGTATCTTTTCCAACTTCAAATTTCCATCTTCCAAGATGAATCATATGAAATGGTACCTGCGTTGTATATGATTAGTATTTGAATGAAAGGATGAGTTCTTTGCTATTCTCCTACTTGTTTCCCAATTCCTCAATAAACCTGTGTAACCAAATCATTTCTTTACTAGCCTCTGTAGCAACAACATACTTTGCCTCTGTTGTTGAAAGTGCAATAACCTTTTGTAGTTTTGAAATCCAACCTATTGTTATTCCACCTACAGTAAAAACATACCATGAGGTGCTCCTCCTGCTATCTTTATCACCTTCCATATATGAATCAACATATCCCTATAGAATATTTCTGAACCTCCAAAACATAATGCATGAATAGAAGTACCTCTCAAATACCTGAGAATACACTTTACTACCTCCCAATGTTCTTTACCTAGATTTTTCATGTACCTACTCACATCTCCCATTGCATGTGCAATATATGGTGTTGTGCAAACCATCACATACATCAAACTGCCAACTACTGATGAATAAGGGACCTTGGACATTTATTTTATCTCCTCCTCTATCTTGGGACACATTTCCTTAAATGGATGGCCAAAGGTGTACTGACTGGTTTTGCATTCTGCATTCTAAACCTCTCCAACACCTTTTCTATGTACTCACCTTGAGACAATGTTAATTTGTGATTTTTCCTATCTCTTGTTATTCTCATACCAAGGAATTTATTTGCAAAACCTAAATCCTTCAGCGCAAATGAATTAGATAATTTATTCTTGAGAACATTTATATCTTTCATTTTAGACCCTACAACAAGCATGTCATCTAATACCATAACAAGATAATATAACTTCCATTTTCTAGTCTTTTAAAATAAGCATAGTGATCAGAATGACATCTACTATAACCTTGTTCTGTCATAAACCTGTCAAACTTCAAATACCACTACCTTGGAGATTTTTTTGGGCCATACAATAACTTCTTCAACCTGCATACCAAATTTTCCTTCCCTTTGACCTCATACCATTGCGGCTGCTGCATATAAATATCTTCCTCCAAATCCCCATGGAGAAAAGATGTTTTTACATCTAACTGTTCAAGATGCAAATCTTCTACTACCACAAGACTTAAAATAGTCCTAATTGAAGTCATCTTAACAACAGGAGAAAATATTTCATCAAAATATATACCTTTCTTTTGCACAAACCCCTTTACAACAAGTTTATCCGTGTATCGCTTTTTCCCTCCATCTTCTTCCTTCAATTTGTAAACCCATTTATTCTGAAATTCTCTTTTTCCTGAAGGAAACTGAACCAAGTCCCAAATATAGTTATTTACCAAGTAATCCATTTCCTCTTTCATGTCTTTCTCCCACTTCGTTTTTAATGTTTACCTGCATTGCCTCTTAATAACATTCTGGTTCACCAGAATCAATCAACAATAATTAATACAATGAAGGAGAGTATCGTTCATGGGGTCTACTTAACCTAGTAGATATTTTAACAACACATATAGGAGTTTGAGGTACATGTTTCTCCTTTTGTTGTACATTTTGATTTTCTTGTACCTTTGGAATTTCGTTTTCAGTGATCTCATCAATCACTGTGTATTCTCATTTTTCTTTTTTCTGTTTCTTTCCTTGCAACTGAAATTTGTACATTACCTTCTCATTGAATATGACATCTCTACTCCTAATGATTTTTTGATTTTCATAATCCCATAAGCGATAAAAAAAAATCATTAACACTGTATCCAATAAAATTACACTTCTTGGATTTTGCCTCAAGCTTTGTTCTATTTTCTTTATCAATATGGACAAATGCTTCTCAAACAAAAGTCTTCAAAGAATAATACTTTACCTTTTTACCTGTCCATTCCTTCTTTGGAATTCCACCATCCAAAGAGCTTGAAGGTCCTTTGTTTATTCTCCTCCATTGTATGATCTGAGACACTTCAACCTTTTTCATGTATTATTCTCAACCAAAGCTTTCCATTTCTTAAAAGTATCAAAAACATCAGATTTTTGTCGAATGCAATAAACCCAAGTTTTTCTAGTTGCATCATCAATAAAAGTAACATAATAACAAGAGTTATCATGGGATCATACATGATTTAGTCCCCATACATCAGTATGCATAACCTCTAACCTTTCACTCTTATTTTCTTTTCCGACTCTCAGAAATATGACTCTCTTATGTTTTCTATAAACACAATGCTCGCATAAATCCAAATGAATTTGTTTAATATCTGGAAACAAATTTATTTTGTGAAGTACCTTCATCTCCTTCTCACTCATGTTTCCAATCCTATGATGCCATAGTGTTGTATCCACTCCTGTAGAAGCTAAAGATATAGAAGAATGAATATTACCAATACATAAATATAATGTACCTACATTCTCTCCTTTTTCTATCACCAATGATCCTTTAGTGACCTTCCACGCCTTATCTGTAAATATAGATATACAACCTTCACTTGCTATCTGCCTTGTTGAAATTATGTTTTTCCTTAGATATGGAACATGTCTTACCTCTTTAAACAACCATTGGTTTCCATTATTTTTTTTTATTTGTACCTTACCCATTCCAACAATTTTTCATGGTGCATCATCACCCAAATGAACCTGTCCAAAATCACCTTGAACATAATCTAGGAAATGTTTCCTATGGGGTGTGGCATGAAATGAAGCCCCTGGATCTACTACCCAAGACTTAGAAATATTATCTACAGAAATAATCAAACCATATTGTAACACATCACTTGTTACATTTGCTTCCTGATTTTTCTCTTGTTGTCCATCTCTTTGTTTCTTTGGAGATCTGCAATCTTTCTTCAGATGTCTCTTCTTTCCACAATTCCAACACTCTATTTTTCCTAGTCTATATTTGGATCTTCCCTTCCTATAATTCCCATGATTCCTTGAGTCCTTTATTCTATCCTTTTTTCTTCCCTTGTTCTCCACAATCAACGCATTACCTGATGTCTGGCCTATGCTTTTTCGTCGCATTTCCTCGCTAAGGATAACACCAACAACATCATTAAATTTTAGAGTGTTTGAAACAGAGACAGAGTTACTTACATCCATGATCAAGCGATTCCAACTTTCTAGCAATGAGCACAAGATTAGAAGAGCCCTGACCTCATCATCAAATTCCACTTTTACAGAACTTAGTTGATTAGTAACCATATTAAATTCATTTAAATGATCTACAATAGACCCACCTTCTGACATCTTCATATTAAATAATATCTTCATTAGAAATACCTTATTGGACGCCGAGGGCTTTTCATACAGTTTATCCAATGCATCCATCATCTCCTTCATTGTATTTTCTTTTGAAATATTGAAAGTCACCAACATTGCCAGGCTCAACCATATTTTTCCTAGTGCCTTTCTATCAAGAACCTCCCATTCTTCATCCTTCATGGTCGTCGGCTTCTTTGCTATTCCACCCAATGGTAGGAATATATCCTTTTGATATAAATAATCTTCCATCTGCATCTTCCATAACTGGTAGTTTTGGCCGTTAAATTTCTCGACCCTAAACTTTCCATCTTCCACCATTGCTCCTACTCGAACCAGGAACCTTTTTTTCCTGTGAGTTACCTTTCGCTCTAATACCAGTTGTTAGAAAAACAAGATCACGAAGCAATAAAAAAATAATAATATGGAAATAAAACATAGAAGATACAAAACAAAATAAATACACAGATATACTTGGCTCACCCAATGTGAGCTACATCCACCAGAGAAATTGCCATGTCCTTCCTTTTTATTATCCAATAAAATGAAGGGATACAACCTATAACAGACCCATTGTAACTTCCTCTTATTTCTCTCATAGTATTCTCTCTTAGAATACAATAATCGTGATCATACACAACCACAATACAATTCCCTCATAAGAGAGGGTTTCCTTCTAGATAAAAAAAAAACCTAAAATAACTTCTACCATCACATCTGCGACCTTATAATGAACGGTCCATATTGACTACGAAATTACAATATTTTATAAGGCAATTTTTTCCAAAATTTCTCTTCGGGGGTGTTGCCCCCGAATCCCCCACCAAGGTGTATACAAAAATGTTGTCGATGTTGGACACACCGACTACACTGAGAGGGGGGGGATGAACAATGTAGGGATCTTTTTTCCCAAAACTTCCCCTTCACAAAACTGATTAGTTAGCAATCACCATTTACTCATTACTTATTGTTTTCATTTATAATCAGTTAAATGTGAACATATATCAACAACATATATCATCAATATATCATCAACAAATCATCACCACAAGGAACACAATATGTATGTACAATTTATTTTTATTATGAACTACAATCCTTGGGTTATCAACAACAACTGAATAGAGAACAACTCTACAAGAGCACCAGCTCTATAATGCAAGATTCATCTTACACTCTCAGCACCAACTGATATGAGGCAACAATCCTCAACATATATCAATCTATCAACAGGTACGTGACCTTTAGGTAGTGCAACACGCATATGTACACTTCCTATCAGTAGTACAGCTCGCGTATGTACGCGGTCAGTCTGTACTACAACATGTGTATCACATCTGAGTACTTAGGATTTTTTCTTCAAGATGAACTCAGATCCTCTGCAACCTTCAATCACATTCTCTTATGTCTTTCACTGTCCAATTTGACCCATAACCAATCACAACACATCCAATATCTCCAACAACTTATTGATGCTCCTCAACCATACAATATGAATGCTACTCAATCATGTATAAGCAATCAACATATTATGGCAATCATATAAGTATTGAATCATAATAGTTCTTCGCACTATTCCAACACAAACCACATCACAACGACTATATCAATAATGCCTTAAGCATTCACCACACAAAAAGCAAGAGTATCCATCAAGACAACAATGTAATCATACCATAGATTCTAAGGCAGATCTGAGCCCATAAAATGCAGATTTGGAACCTTCTTCAATCTTCAAGAGCCTGGCACCAACTCACACACAGTCTACATGACTTCATCCACTATACATGCTCTATCCTCATTAAGCCTGCGTATGTACATGCCCTGGCTCACTACAACCCGTGTATACCTTAGAAACTAGGGTTTATTAACTTCCGAGATTTTTTTCGTCATGATCTCAGAATTACTGAAACTTTGATGCGTCCATGAGATCCTCCAGATCTCCTTTCTCTCATAATAGACATTCAATACATGCTCAAGAGATACATCTTCAAAAGAGACTGTTGTCTCTTATTTATACTCACCAAGTAGCTTCCTTAGAAGCATCTTCTAGGTCACTTAACCCACTTCTAGGTCACTTCATCCATTTTCCTCATTTTAGGGTTAACCACTTTCCATAAGTAGAAAGTTGTCCATTACTTTATCATTTAAATAATCCTCTTCGATTTTGTCACCTTACTTTATCATTTAAATAATCTTCTTTGATAATTTTCTTTATTATTTAAATAATCCTCCTTGACTTTGTCACTTCACTTTATCATTTAAATAACAATTTCTTCTTTACAAGATCTTTGACTTCTTTGACCTTTTGGGGCTTCAAGCCTACATAAGAGGGTCCTCCAACTTCGTCAGGCCATAACTCTCAAACCATGAGGTGTTATGTGACATTCCACATACCACCGGAATTGGAATGACAAGCACTATCCATCTAGGATAGTTTCACCGACAAATTCACTGACCTTCATCTCATTATTCCACAATTAAATATGGGTTGTCTAACCATACTTCTAGGATAACCCAATCCAGAAAGCATCTTCCTATGAGGGATTTCACCATAAGGGGACCACTTTGGTGTTCATCCATTTGTACACCTTATCAACCATGATAAGACAATAATGATTCATATTTACATCAATCCAACAATGCATCATATACCAATGAAACCACATCGATCCATCTTCATCTATGCATCATGTATCAATGACAATTCATTGATCCATCTTAATCTATGCATCATGTATCTATGTCAACTCATTGATCCATCTTCATCTATGCATCATATCAATCACATCATATGACTATGATTCCACTTGAAATCTATCCATTCTCATCAAGGACAATATATATTACATTTGACATCAATCATCAATCAATCAATCCTTTGGCATCAATCAATCACTTGACATTAATCTATCACTTGAAATCAATCAATCAAGCCTTTGGCATCAATGACAACATGATCCAACAACCTCCCCCTTTGGCATTGATGGCAATACCAACATTGATGTCAACACCAATCATTGATGTCAACATGTATACAAGGCATCCTCTACATCAATAGTCATCAATCACATCAATGTGACTATCTCTCCCCCTTTGACATCAATGGAAAAGGATCATTCTCCCCTTGGGGTTGCTTCCCCTGCTTGAACTCTCCTTGGGGCTACTCGCCTTGTCTGAATGACTTTGAAAATCTATCCCTTTTTGAACAAGGGAAATCACTCTGATGTAATGTTGAAGATATATCACTCATGCTCCCCCTGTGATCATCGCTCCCCCTAGAACTATGACTCTGTGTTCTTTCTTCAAATATAGGTCTATTTTACCAAGTATGCATCTGATTAATATCTCCTCCTAAAATCATGGGAAGAAGAATGACTCCCCCTATGGGTATGTCTCCCCCCATCTTCTCTACAATACAAACAATATGCTTCTGCTGCAAATGCTACTGCTAAAATGGATCATAGATCAACCGCTCTTTCTATGATGATCCTTTGACTTGTCCATGCATAAAAATTTGTGCCATACCAAAAAAAGATATGTCAACAGTGAAATAGAGAATCATGAATAAAACATCAACCAAGTACATCATGTACCAAATTGTGTACCCACCATGCACAACACCCATGTACATGAATACCATAGAATATTCCATAAGATGTCATCAATGGAGTGTATCAACCATATGCCTCTACCAACATGCCAATCATGTGAATCTACCAATATGCCAACCATGTGCATCTACCAACATGCCAAACAAGTGTCATATTACTCATGATATGTCTCCACAATGAACCAAGTATCACAATCATGTATCTCAATCAATCGAGTGTCTCAACTATATCATCCCATATGTCATGTACCAAAATATATGCTAATCAAGTAATACCAATGGTGTACTTTTATCCAAGTACCTATCATCCATACATATACCATCTATGAGTGTACCATCATGCACAAAACATGCATCACCACTTGTACCAAGCAAGTACATCAACCATGCACCAATACCACAACAAAATGAATCCTCATGCATGTATGCCAAATCCATCACAAAACATGTGCCAATCAAATTGCTAGTAGGTGCCTCTACCAATGTACTAGAAGTGTATCAATCATGCATCCACTATAGATCAAGCTATGACTCATTAATGATGTACAACATGATAACCTCATCAACTCACCAACTACATGTCCCAATATGTAGTCCAACCATATGCAAAATGCATGCACCAAGATATTCATCAAATATGCTTCTAATAATACATCATAAGATATATCAATGAAACTCAAATATGTACTAGCCATGTACCCCAACAGATCAGCCTCAATCCTCCATTCACTACAAAAAGTACTAAGCATCCAACAATACATGTACTAGTAGTGTGCTTCAATAGATCAATGACATCTCTAGCTAGCATCATCAAGATATATGACATAACCAAGGTACCATAAATTCATTGTCATATCCAACATTGTTCTTCAACGGAAAATGCCTCAATCCATACTCATGGGTTAGTGCCATGCATCCAATATAGCCTTTCATTATATATCATCGCCATACATAATCCAATATGTAATCATGAAAGCCTGTAGCAAACAATGTCAGAACCTGCAACAAACTATGTCATATCGTGCAACATAGAGTTATACCATCACATCAATATGAAACCCATGTGCATAGCCTTTTTCCCAAGGCTTTTCCACATATATGCGACATGTTGCATAAACAACTCACATATGTACGTGACCTATTCAAGGTCAGCCTATGTACGCAACTGTTACCACTGTCACCCGCATATGCTTCAATAGACGACACACTTGAGCTTCCCTCAAGGCTTCCATTATGCTCTGGTTATTTAGTCTTCTTCACCCACTTCTAAAGGTGTCCCTACTTCTCAGAACTTGATCTATGAGCTTCCATATTTTCAAATATGTCTCCCTTCCTTACGTCATTCCTTCTTCTAGTCATGCTATATGAAGTCCTCATCATGGAATTTCTTCTTGTGTTCCAACAATCCTGGGATTTGTGGCCAAATCCACTACAACTGTAGCATATCATGATGTGACAGTGAACAACAATGTTTCCTACTTGATCACATCTCCAACACTTTATGGTGTTATGAAATCTTCCATGATCTCTTCTTGCATAAGATCTGCATTCTAAATCTTTGTGACCATATTCATTACATGAATAACATTGACCATGAAAAATACTTTCATACCTTTGCTTTGTTGTCCATCTTCTTTGAGGTGTAAGGATGGCTTCTCAATGTCTTTCTTGCTTTGTTATTTTGAAACTTTCCTTCCCTTGTGTAGCTGGTTGACTTGCAACATTATCTTCATCCTTTGAGAGTGAGGGACTTACCTCATGCTTCTTTGAGGTGCTTGCTTCAACATGTGTAGCTTATCTATTGTATCCAAGACCTGATTTATCATTTGGTGATCTTTGAATTTCCAAGATCTCATTCAAGATTTGTGATCTATTCAAGAATTTGTTTGACTTCTCTACCTTCTTTCTAAGATCAACAACCTCAAATTCTAATTTATGACATGACTCTTCCTTTTCATTTACTTGATACTTCAATAGTTCCTCTAACCTTTTGGCTTCTTCAATTTGGGTCTTGAGATGGAAAATAATTTCAAGACTTTTGCTAATCTCATCATATACCTTCTTATCTTCTTTTTCATACTTTAGTCTTGTGATCTCTTCTTCCCTTTATTCTAATTGAGTCTTATTACTCTCTTCTTGTTCTTTGAGTATTTCCTTTAACTTCAAGATGTGCCTTTGACTCTTCTTAAGAAACTTTTTAGTGTTATACAAAA
>SNQJ01S0035053.1:50569-69800 GCA_010110895.2 Picea sitchensis
CGTGTATTACTGTATCTCTATGTTTATGGTTGCATCTCTGATACATTTATGTTATATTATTAGATATTCACGATATCTATGTGCATTTATTTATTATATCTCCACTCTCATTTCGTGCCGAAAATACTCCGGATCACCTCATCCCTCCGATAGATCAATGGTCCTTGTTGATTCAGGATTCGTCTTCTATAGACATCATAGCCTACTTCGATGAAGGGCCAGGATATTTTATTACACCAGATCGAGAGCTGAGATTTATTCTCACCACTTACCAATTAGTGGTAGAGATATATCCCAATCTACGGTCCATATCTGATTGTTAAGAAAATCTATGACTATGATTCTTTCAAGCCTAAACAAGCGGTTCTCTTAGGTGTAATAGTTTGAATTTGGACTTAGACATTTTTTGAGGGTTTCTTCAAGGAGTTTCCTTGACTAATAGGTCAAATTTGGGCCTTACTTCTTAGGGATCCTTCTAGGTCCCTTATTAGGGGTTTACCAGACCTTCTTGGTCTCCTCCTTCGTTTAGTTCCACTCAAGGTGCGTCATTTATTTCATATGACTTTGTCTCCCTTTTCCCAGGGAAAACAATATAACTAGAAGCATAGATATGTATAAATGTACAATGCATACGGTAAGCAAGGTCACAGTTTCATTCCTTTAACTCGAGCCAATATAGGAGGCTCAAGAATTCACATGTACGAAGCATCCCTAAACCCATATAGTTCCTCAATTGCTTAAATACACAAAAATGCAAGAGGACAACCAATCTAATCATCAAACAAACATGCCCATCCTCAATACAATTACATGCATTCAACCATAAATTACAGTTCAATTACACAGGGTATGAAAATACTTGTCTATTACGATTGATGGACAACAAATTAACTGTGGGTGTTCGCCTTTCCACCCAACCATAGGCTCTGCATGCTCGGTCACTTCGGCTACAGGGCATCCTCGTGCCAAGCCATGATACCATCAGGGGATTTCCTACGCTCCCTCGTGCATTCACTTGCATCCACTCTTTTCCTCTTGTCTATGTGTGTTGTCTCTCTCTTTTTCGTGTCTTCTTCTCCCTTTCCTTCCTCATGTGTCCCCTGCACGTAATGCCATTGGGAAGGTTCTCGACCTTTCCCTTCTTTTCTTCTGTCAGAAGGAACTTGGTGGGTCAATCCTGGACTACAGAATTGGTACCCTGTTGTACCTTCTGCTGGCATCCTCTATTGTCCTAGCCATATTTTCCATATCTGCATTCATTGAGGGTGGTTGGTTGTTCAACTACAAACCCATTCACATTATCATTTGGCTTCAGCTGCAAGTTAGAAGAAATATGATCATTTCCTTCACATTCTTCACCAAGGTGGCTTGGGGTCTTTACATGCGAACCCGCTTCCTTCCCCCTCATTAATCCCTCTCATGGTATCATGGCCATTACTCAAGGATTCACCCCCATAGTTAGTTGTTGGTAGTTATAACACCACATTTACATTGTTTTCATGCCATGGCATGGAAATCATTAATCACGAATAATTACAAGCTATGGGAAATGAGGGTGTTACACCCAACCTGGCCTACTCCTCTAATAGTTTGACCCTATTACCAGTGTCATCCTTCAATTCCAAAATAGTGTTGAAATTGTTGCAATGATTAGTGATTTTTTTAAAGTATTTCATGTTCTGATCTATAGTCTTAAGCCAAAGTTCTTTGTTTTCCAACCTCCACTCTTTTTCCTGCTTAAGAAGGATTTTGGTCCTTTGCTATTCCAAAGGACGAATGTGCTCCACAAAATATTGTATGTTATTCTTCGTTCTACTTTCCTCATAGAGGACCTTCAATTCATGCTCAAGCTCCCTGAGAGAGATTGATCTAGATTTTTGCTTATCATGTTCCCATTCAACTACCACCTTCTTAATCCTGGCAAGACCTGCTGCAAACTACGCACAAGTTGAGGATCCCATATCTACTTGATATCTAGGCTAGTTTTCCTTAATAAGGGAATGGAAGTCCTTCTACTTGCTCCATGATGAGTTATATTTGAAGCGTTCCCTCAATTTTTTAGCACCTTTACCGATTTCCAATAAAACATGAAAATGATATGATATATGGATTTTCCCAATCCATGAATGATACTGCTCAATCTCCTGCAGAAAATCCTGGTGGGCTAAAAATCGATCCAGACTCTTTAATACAACATTAGCCCCACTCCTATTGTTTTTCCAAGTCAGGCTGATTTGGATTGGTTCTACATCAACCAACCTGAAACTTTCAAATTGATCCACAAAGAATGCAACTAATTTATCCTCGCGTGCCACATTGCCCCATACCTCTTCTTTACTCAGTGTTAATTTTAAGTCACCCCCAATAAATAAATTGACCAAGTGAATACAGTGGATCCTGCATATATATGACCAATAATCCTCCATGTTTTCATAGGTACCATAAAGATTCAAAATGGCTAGGTCTAAATCCAGCTCAAGACTATGAAGTGAAGTCATAATTCCCAATTGAACAACAAAAGAATGATTGAGGGTGAGAGTCTCTTTGAAGTGAATTATAATACCGTTAGATGCACCAAATGAATCAATTCCGATAAAGTACCAACCCTTTAGCATTTTATGCAATTCTGAAATGATGGGATCACAAACACCCATGGTTTCTTGAAGAAGGACCACATCAGGACCTTACAATTTGATCATTATCTTCAGGGAGATTCGTTTAGGTCTTCCCCCCAGGCCACAAACATTCATAGACATTATTTTCATGGATGAGAAAACAAAGGGGTTTGACCTACTCTAAGGACCCCTGAAATAACCATTTTCCTTCCCTAGTTGATTTCGAACTAAAGCAAATTAAACTTATGTCCTAGTCATGAGTTATTTTATTGACTCTTCAATAGTTTCTCTGATCAAAAATTAAGATTAACTCTTACATAATTTGTGATTAATGTACATGTCCATCATGTAATAAAAAGATTGAATTAAAATATTTTTTTATTAAAAAAGGTTTTTAAGGAAATATTTGTTGTTTTTTTTTTATATTCTCGATATTATTAGAGTTTAAGTACTTTCTCGATTACTACACACTTTGTTTTCAAGGGTCATAACAATCTCACATTCCAAGGGACATAAAATACTGCACATTTAAGGGGAACTGAACCTCAATGGGGATATCACAAATTAAAATCCTTATTCAATCAACCAATCAAGTCTTCATTTGTGAGATTTGTGGTAAATATTATTGTCTATTTAAATATCCTTGCACTTTTGTGATTCATTGTGAAAACCTTAAGTGTGTTGCCCTTTCCATTTGAGAGCTTACACAATTTTGGAAAACGTTGTTACATACCCCTAAATGAAGTTATATCTAGAATCTTTTATCTTACTACCATATTATTCAAGCAAATAGAAAAAGACTCTTGAATTCTATTAGAGAAACACCTAACTTTGGATCTTTTATGTAATCTAGAACTCAAATTCTACACATAATACAAATTCATTGTGACTTATTATCTCTTTTCCTCGATCTCAAATGTAAAGACATAACTCTTCCCATCTTTCCTCATAAACTTATAACCATTCCTCATAAACCTATAACCAAATTCAATCTTCTATATTTGTATATCTTATTTTTTTTTAAATTCCAAACTAAATTTATTACTTTAAACACTCCATTTCACTTTTTATATTCTTTCACAAATTCTTCCCACTATATTTCCATTTCACTTTTTATCTTCTTTCACAAATTCTACTAACTAAATTTCGTTACTATTAAATTAAATTTTAACTATGAAGAAGATANTACTTTAAACACTCCATTTCACTTTTTATATTCTTTCACAAATTCTTCCCACTATATTTCCATTTCACTTTTTATCTTCTTTCACAAATTCTACTAACTAAATTTCGTTACTATTAAATTAAATTTTAACTATGAAGAAGATAAGCGAGCCTAGCATATGATTGTGAGAGTGTTATTCTTAAACATAAGCCCCATAGTTTTATAAACTATGAATCTTTCACAAATTCTACTAACTAAATTTCGTTACTATTAAATTAAATTTTAACTATGAAGATAAGCTAGCCTAGCATATGATTGTAAGCGTGTTATTCTTAACCATAAGCCCCATAGTTTTATAAACTACGAACCTTTGTTTTTCCTTTTTATATTAAAGTAGTTTTATAATTTTGTTTTTCCTTTTTACATTAAAAATAGTTTTAGATTTTAACCTCCTTATTGTTAGCTCAGGTTTCATATCTATCACTTATAACTTTTTCACGAAAAAAAAATGTTATTTTTTTTTTAAATTAAAACATTATAAATTATTTTAAAGGAAATTAATGTATAATTATTTGTTTAAAGTTTGGTTAATGGTTTATGATTTTTTTTTATAAATTTAAAATTAAATTGTAATTTTTAATTTTTTATTTATTAAGTTTGAATATCTAATTACAATTATTCTTAGTTAAGTCTATGTTTAAATCTAATTTTACATTGTATAAAAATGTGATCTATATAAATGCTTCTCCCACTTTGGGATTTTTAACATTCACAGGCTTATAGTTTTTCCTCTTTTGACTATAATTTCTTTTCACTCAACAAAGTGGATTGAGGTTAATGGAGACTCTAGTAAAACTAATTGTTTAGCCTCCTTTGATATCATCAAATGAATTGTTTTTTCTTTTCAAAGTGTAGGTTGTCTAATTTGTGCCACTTCATCCCTTGGAGGGGATTTCGATCATAAATAACCTACACATGGGGTTGGATCTTTGGTCATGTCTAAATTCATGGCATTGCCATTTGCCTTATATGGAGGGGTTGTGACCTTTGTCGATGATCCAACATTAGAATGTTATGCATCCTTTCTTGGAGTTGCCCCATGAGGATTCATCTAATGGTGATTATGACCATTGGGTTTGTTGTTTTCCCCTTTTGTGCAACTAAGAAGAACTATTCCTCATTAGGAAGAACAACAAATAATCTACAAGAAATGTGCTCCCTGGACTGAACTTGAAAGTTGTTTTCCATCATACAACTTTGTAACTATAAACTCTCTCCAATTATATATAGAAAATATATGCTTTCATCCATTCTTGATATTTATCACAAAGGAAGGGATCGGGGGACAAGTTGTCGAAGGACTAATAACTTATAATGTAAACTAGAAAAACACAAGAAAATAAATAGGAAATTGTTATGCAAAAAATTAATAAGGCTCTATGTTTATTAATTGCATTGATTTACAAACAAATCTCTTTCAAGGATATGAGTGTAATAACAAGTTATTCCTAAATTATCCAATCCCTCCCTAATCTTATGGGATCCTTTTTATAAGGGATATAGATTGGTTACAAAGGTAGGCATTGGACCAATTTAGTTTTGCATTATTATTACTAAATAAACCAAATGACACTTGGTTCGTAGTCGACCCCAATTGCTACTAGTCAAGTTGCATAGGGAGAGGTTATGTTTAGTTGGCTTGCATATGGATGAAATTTATGACCATAAATCATATTGCAATTTGGGAAAGGGTTGTGGAAATTGAGAATAACATTGCAAGGGTTATGCAATTATGTTTGGGGGGTGTAGAGGTTGCACTTATTTGGATGTGAGGTGAAATATTGATAATCCCCCCCCCCAATAAATAAACCACTATGAACTAATTCAAGAAGGGTCTAAGCACATCATTCATCAATCTCATAAATGTTGTGGGGCATTTGTAAGACCAAGGGAACCTCTAACCACTAAAAAAATCATTCTTTAGATTTGAATGTGGTCTTCCAGACATCTTAAGGGTGTACTAGTACCTAATGATATCTTGACTTGAGATCAATCTTAGTGAAGTACTAGACTCCCTTAAGCTGATCCAACAGGTCATCAATACAAGGTAGTAGATATTGATTATTATGCAAAGATGCCACACACCATATTTCTTTGGCACTAATACTATAAGCCTACTACAAGGGAAAGAATCAGTTTGATACTTCTAACATCCATGAGCTTTTGTATGTGGCAACAAATTTCATCATCTACCATAATGATTTGTGACTCTATAGTGGACTATTGGGAAGCAGTTGCCCTAGAATGAGGTTGATCCCATGATGTATTGAATAATGCATTAATACTCTTTTTGGGCCCTCAAATAGGACACTATACTGCTTCAAGGTTGTGCCAAGCTATAGTTGTTGTTGTGCACTTCATTCTCTTTGTGCAGATAAGAGATGTCTACCAATGGAACATGGTTTCCTTGCTGATATGACTACGAGGATAACAAACTTATCTGAATGTGAAATTATTTTTCTATCCTACCTAGCTAAAATAGGCTACATCTTTTGGAATGGTGAGGATTCTAAGATAGTGTATGTACAACCTATGACTTATACATGTCGCTTTTGAAGTTTGGACTCATACTTCCCATGTCGATCCCTAGATGTAGGGTCATCCAAGGATGACATCACATACCTCTAGTGGTGCCACATCACAAAGGACCTCATCCTAAAATGGCTAGATGATATATGGTATGTTGCATTGTTTCTTGACCAAAACTTCCTTCCCTTTATGCAACCATTTGAGTGGATAGGGATGAGGATGGTCAACAATTTTTAGTTTCAATCTTAGCACATGTTGTAAAGAGATGATGTTCTTCTAGCTCCTACTATCGAACATAATGTGCATAGGTTCTCTTTTCACCCAAAACTTAGTGTGAAATACTCTCTCTCTCTCTCTCTCTCTCTCTCTCTCTCTCTCTCTCTCATCTTCTGGTGTTGTGACATGAAGTTGTTGGACTCACTCTATCATGACGAAGAACTATGTAGTTGCAAATGCTTAGAAACAACGTCATAGGTTTGTGGCAATGGTGCATTGGTACTAACTACACGACATGTTGGAGGTTCATAATTAATATCAATGTTCTTACCTACTCCCATGAACATGGTCCACTTCTATGTTCTGCAATGTTCATTTGAGTAAGTGGATGTCTAATGATGATTACACTGTGTTCTCGTGGTGCTTCTTGGAAGCACTAGCGGATTGAGGACCTTATGTCTACTTCCTTTATTTCCAAAGGAACTTGTCTTTACCCTTGTCTTTGTCTGCAATAGGTTTGGACTCAAACAATCTTTTGTCAAAAATAACTATTCAACCTCTAAGATTACAGTGCAAACAAGCCTTGGATTTTAAAATTCTCAAACATTCAAGGCTTCTACCATCCACTTTAATTGACATCTAGTGATATTTTTCTCTAGGACAGATTGCCTTGCTTCTAGTGCAATTTCTACCACTATATGTATTCATCATCAAAATGTACTATGAGAATAAATTATTTTTAGGCCTATCTTGAACTATTCCCATGTGATTATGGGTTGTCATACTACTTCGTGTTATTGTGTAAAAGACTCCCATTACGAAAATTAACACACATAAAAAAATAATTCTAATTATTACAACCATTTATCTAGGAATTTGGCTTCAATATCTCCTTTAAACAATGAAATTTCAATATTTACCTATACTATCAATAGGTTTATTTTTTTGAATGGTACATCCACTCCATGATTAACATTTTAATGATTATTATTTTAAGATACAAAACATCTTACTTATAAAATCTAAAAAAAAATATCTACAAATTGATTATACATTTCCTCTTTTTGTATGAAGGATCTCATCAAATCTGGAGAACTTCTTCCCTCATATACTATACCCATCTCATAAAATATGGAGAACTTCTTCCCTCAATACTATAACCATTCATGGATAGGTATCACATAAATGCCTTTAGGTATTTTTCCAAAACAAATCCATATTACATCACCATAGATGCTTTTAGATTCTATAAATTAAAGTCAAGGAATGCTTTGATTGATGTCATTTATCTCGTTTGGAAGAAATGACTACATTTGATTATTAAATTAAACTAAACATTGATTACACATCATCGACCATCGAAGTTTTGATGTGAAAGWTAGGCGGGGTTTTGACATAATACCTAAAGTCGATTTTAAAATAAAATAATATGGATTTTCAASGTTGTGATATAAGATTCGTCCAATTTGGTGGGTTGTCTTGTCATAAAACTTAAGTGACTTTTAGATGACATGCACTTTTCAAGGCTTGAGGGACTTTTCAAGATTGGGGATGTAAGGGTAATTCTAAGTTTTTTTTTATTTTAAATTTAATGGTTTGAAAGTACAATGAACAAATGTTTTGAATTTTCTTTTATTAACAATTGGTTAATGGATATTTTAAGGTTTAGAAATTCATTGCTTTGAAACTACAAAGAAAAAATGTTTTTACTTTTGTTATATTTTTGACTTTTGTTATTTTTCTTGTTGTAATTAACAATTATAACTATACTGTATAATTGGTGGGTACTTTTAATTTTTATAAATTCATTGGATTAAAAGTACAATGAAGAAATGCTTTTACTTTTGTAAGAAAAAATGTTTTGAATTCTCTCATTTTTATCGTTGTAATTAATAATTACAACTATACTTTATAATTTATAATTTGTGGGTACTTTTATTTTTGATAAATTCATTGGTTTAAAAGTATAATGAAGAAATGTTTTAATTTTTGTCATTTTTATTGTTCTAATTAACAATTACAATCATACTTGTATAATTGGTGGGTACTTTTGAGTTTTAAAAATTTATTGGTTTGAAAGTATAATGAAGAAATGTTTTGTATTTTTTTATTTTTTTTATTTGATTAACAATTACAATTATATTTGTATAATTGGTGGTTGTCTTATAGAGTTGTTGTAAGAGTTTTTAGTACAGAATTTGAGAAAATGTTGAATCAAAGTGTATGTAGTTTCATAGAACTACACTACAATACAAACCAAATTATCCACTCAAAATGAAATGTCATAGAGCCTTCACAAAACAAGCAAGAGAGACATCTTACATGACATTTTGAGTCCTTGATCTTGTTTCTCTAGTCCAAGGAGTAGGCGGGGAAATATTCAAAGGAATAAAATTGAATCACTTACCTTTAGAAGAAGAACCCCTAGAATATTTTGAATGACAAAATGATCCATTTGTGGATGCAGGGTACCCTTTTGAAAACAAGAGAACACATTTTAATTTAGGGAAAGCATCTATCGCAGGATCCACCAAGTGCAACCTAACTTATTTAATCACTAGCAACATAGGAGAAGAAAAATCACTCTTAAATTGGAATGTATTGCATCTACTATACTCAACCACATTTAATTATCAGTCTCAAGGAAAAAGGTTTGAAGACAACACCCTCCTATCCTTCGATGTTGATATCCCGACTTCACCATTGACTACCACAAACTGCTCTTAACTCAACACACAAGGATCAACCACATAAATGTTGGAAACTGACACAAGAGGAAACACCCTCTCTGCCTATCAGAATAATTTCACAATGAAAAATAATCTTTCTATGAAAAGTTGGGAACACAAACTCTCAAAATGTCTATTGCATAATAGAGCCACATAGAACTCATAATCTTAGAATGCTACAACTATTGAAGCTTTGGATCCATCATAGTTTTCTCTTCTGCAGCACAAATAATTGAATGCTTAAACACAAGTCTGCACTAACCCATCCTTCATGTGCAATTGTTGTCCTCCTTTAGTGCAAATCAACCTTCACATGGATCATTTCTACAACAAAACTGAGTCATGGCTAAGCCCACTAATAGATATTTTCTTGGTAGTATACTCCAACATGCAACCTGCAACCTAAAGGTTATGGGCCAATATTGTTCCTTTGCTAGATGATCCTACACACAAAGGTGAAGTTATCCTGCACACTCACATAGGAAATACAATTGTAATACACCATACCTTACATAGAGTATTTAATCATCCTAGTTGCACCCACATGCAACAGATTATAATTCCAATGCATGGTCATTAGATAGACCCTTCTCTGCACAACTCTCAGACTCACAAATTTATTTACATTCAGTTGTCATTTACAAGAGATGTATATTGACAAGAATTCACAATATTCATACCCATCTCTTCTATCCTAGTAATCACCCAATTAGTACCAATACAATGTACAATGATGCATAACATAAATATAATAGAAATACACCAACACTACAATGTATAACATATAAATACATCCACAAAATCCATTCAAACATTACACAAGGAATTAACGTGAAAACCCGAAGGTAAAAAACACCATTTAACATTCAACCTCTCTCTCCATCTCTTATTTATTTATGCAGAAAATAGCTACAATGGCTTGATGGCTACATATCTAATTACAAGTTTGTTGGGTTGCTAGGCCAAAGGCCATGTCAAATTAAACCATTACTTCTCCATCTCATTCTTCTCCATCTCTCTTTCTCCTCTGCAAGCCTCCTTCTCTTCATCATGAATGTTGTATTTATTCATGTTTATCAAACCATTCACCTTCAACTTCCAAATGGTAAGTTCATTTCCTTGCTTAAGATACCAATAGCCATGCCCTTTCATTTCTAGCTTGAGATCAATCACTTCCCATTGATTCTGCTAAATAGCATGTTCCTTCTTCAACACACCCTTTGGATTCTGTTTTACACATGTGGATAAAATTCCCCTTTACCATTTCTATTTTACCTCACTACCAGTTCCACAACATTGACTTGGGGAAGTTTTGTAGCGAAGAGAAATTCTACATGATCCATGGTACAAAGTCCCAACACCCATAACCACTTATGTAGCCATTCTCACATTCTATAGTGACCAGTGTAGCCATTCTCACATTCTATAGTGACCAGTTCCATCACCCATTACTTATGTGGTAAGAACACTTCATTTGTTGTGGTGTTCTACTCCATAATGCTCTTCATTTCTCCTTGCAAATTCTACCATCCCATGGTCCACACCTTCACTTTTCCATTGAAATCCATAAACTGTGAACTTTATTTCTACTTCAGATAAGTCAATCACACCCTTATGATCCATCATTGGTATCTTCGAAATGACATTGATGTTGCTACATCAAAAACCCTATTTAGCATCACATCCATCTCCATAGAAGGGTCCTTCTGGCTTGGCAATGACTCAACCCCACCACGAGGAGAAAATTGATTGAAACATAGCTAACTAGAAAGTGAAGAAATGGATTGAAGAGTTGCAATGCTTTGGGAGAGATCACAAAGGCTATCTAACTTTGAAATGGAAATCCTCGGAATAAAAAAAGTCAATGCTATTTTCCAACGAGGTCGCATACGCATTAGGGATAACACCCTCTTCCCCACATGGAAACATAAAAGCTTGGATTTTCTCATAGGGCTAAACAGACATATTCTCAACCAAATCAAAAGCATCCCCACAACTATTCTTGAAAGCAACACCTAAAAATATGTTCCTTCATTTCTTATATGCAAAATCCTTTCCAGAATAGTCCTTCAAAATATGTTTTACTTCATGACAAAACCTACATCTAAAAGGTATCTTTTCTTAATTTAAAGTTTGGACCCATTACATCTTCTTACAATCCAAAACTAGCTTATTTGACAAGCTCCCATTCCAATTCATTTACAACAATATGCAAGGAACCCATTCCAGGCCTAGGGTTTCATATCTTCTAATGGAAATGACCCCAAGGAATTTCCTATGGCTTACAAGATCTTTAACTAACTGAAATGTGAGGAAACCTTAAAATCCAAAGCCAAAAAAACCAATGAATTTTTCTTTTAAAAAGCTACATGGGGTTTTATTGCCATTAAACTTAAGTCACATCTAAATAGTATTATGGGGTTATCATGGTTCGAATGTAAGATTCGTCCAATATATCTATGATTTTTTTTAATGTGAAATGTACATTTTTTTTATTATTATTAAACTTAAGTAAATTTTAGATAATATGGATATTTCAACATTACATGTAACAAACATAGGTATTGCATTCTAATTTTTAAAAATACTTCATTGCTTTTAAATGTTTTCTTTCTTAATTAATTAAAGATGACACTTTTTAATAAATTATAAATATTCCCTTTCACCATATTGATATCACATTGATATCGATGAGTCTTTTTTGGGTCAAACAAAGGAAAAGGAAAGTGTTATTAATCCTTTCCTTTTAGGTTGTGAGGATTATAATGATATGTTTGTTTGTAATTTTTTTTCAATTCATTTATATATTATGTTATTTTAAGTATTTATTTCAAAATCTATAAACTATTTTTTTTTTTTATACCAATAATATGTTTGAAAATCTATCCAACCAATCATATTTATATATTACGTTATTTTAAGTATTTATTTCAAAATCTATAAATTACTTTTTTTTTTTATACCAATAACATGTTTGAAAATCTATCCAACCAATCACATGTGATTGGTTGGTATTATTTGACTTTTTAATAAAGTTAATTTTTTTTTTACACCAATAACATGTTTGAAAATCTATCCAACCAATCACATGTGATTGGTTGGTATTATTTGACTTTTTAATAAAGTTAATTAATATGTAACATTCATCTTAATGTTAATATATATTAATTACATTTGATTGAAGTTACAATTTAATGGAATTACAAATTTATTTAGATTGTATATTTCATGGAATTGCAATTATTTGAATTACAACTTAACTTTAATACCAAATCATATATTTATTTTTGATAATAAATAATCATAATTGTAAAAGTCAAAATATTAACAATAATATTTAATAATAATAATTCATAATATCTATTGTGATTTTGGTATGAGTTCCCATTTCAAAGCTGAAATCTCTACTTTTTATGCCTTATTCTTTTTGTCAATTTTAGAGGGCATAAAACACCTCCAGGTGTTGGGTGACTCTCAAGTGGTTATCAACTGAGCAAATGACAAGTCAAAGATAGAAATATTATGCTTACAACTCTTATTGTCCCAAATTCATAGGTCCATAATGGATCTCAAGTGGAAGTCCTTCACACACATTTATTGAGAGCTCAATAAAAAATAGATTAATTGTCTTCTTCTAAAAGTAAACAAGTAAAGAACTATGTAGATGCAAATGCTTAGAAACAACGTCACAGGTTTGTGGCAATGGTGCACTAGTACTAACTACATGACATGTTGGAGGTTCATAATTAATATCAATGTTCTTACCTACTCCCATGAACATGTTCCATTTCTATGTTCTGCAATGCTCATTTGAGTAAGTGGATGTCTAATGATGATTACATTATGTTCTCGTGGTGCTTCTTGGAAGCACTAGCGGATTGAGGACCTTATGTCTACTTCCTTTATTTCCAAAGGAATTTGTCTTTACCTTTGTCTTTGTTTGCAATAGGTTTGGACTCGAACAATCTTTTGTCAAATATAACTATTCAACCTCTAAGATTACAGTGCAAACAAGCCTTGGATTTTAAAATTCTCAAGCATTCGAGGCTTCTACCATCCACTTTAATTGACATCTAGTGATATTTTTCTCTAGGACAGATTGGCCTTGCTTCTAGTGCAATTTCTACCACTATATGTATTCATCATCAAAATGTACTACGAGAATAAATTATTTTTAGACCTATCTCTAATTATTCCCATGTGATTATGGGTTGTCATACTACTTCATGTTATTGTGTGAAAGACTCCCATTACGAAAATTGACGCACATAAAAAAATAATTCTAATTGTTGCAACCATTTATCTAGAGATTTAACCTCAATATCTCCTTTGAATAATAGATTGCAATATTTACCTATACTATCAATAGATTTCTTCCTTTTAATGATACATCCACTCCATGATTTACATTTCAACGATAATTATTTTAAAATACAAAACATCTCACTCATAAAATCTGAAAAAAAAATCTACAAATTGATTATACATTTACTCTTTTTGTATGAAGGATATCATCAAATCTGGAGAACTTCTTCCCGCATATACTATACCCATCTCATAAAATATGGAGAACTTCTTCCCTCAATACTATACCCATTCATGGATAGGTATCACATAAATGCCTTTAGGTATTTTTTCCATACAAACAAATCCATATTACATCACCATAGATGCTTTTAGATTCTAGAAATTAAAGTCAAGGAAGGGATGCTTTAATTTATGTCATTTATCTCGTTTGGAAGAAATGACTATATTTGATTATTAAATTAAACTAAACACTTATTACACATCATCGACCATCGAAGTTTTGATGTGAAAGTTAGGCGGGGTTTTGACATAATATCTAAATTCGATTTTAAAATAAAATAATATGGATTTTCAAGGTTGTGATATAAGATTCGTCCAATTTGGTGGGTTGTCTTGTCATAAAACTTAAGTGACTTTTAGATGACATGCAAGGGTAATTCTAAGTTTGGGGATGTAATGGTAATGACTTGAGGGACTTTTCAAGATTGGGGATGTAAGGGTAATGACTTGAGGGACTTTTCAAGATTGGGGATGTAAGGGTAATTCTAAGTTTTTTTTTTGGAAATTTAATGGTTTGAAAGTACAATGAACAAATGTTTTGAATTTTCCTTTATTAACAATTGGTTGGTGGGTATTTTAAGGCTTAGAAATTCATTGGTTTGAAATTACAAAGAAAAAATGTTTTGACTTTTGTTATATTTTTGACTTTTGTTATTTTCTCGTTGTAATTAACAATTACAACTATATTGTATAATTGGTGGGTACTTTTAATTTTTATAAATTCATTGGTTTAAAAGTACAATGAAGAAATGCTTTTACTTTTGTAAGAAAAAATGTTTTGAATTCTCTATTTTTATCGTTGTAATTAATAATTACAACTATATTTTATAATTTGTGGGTATTTTTATTTTTTATAAATTCATTGGTTTAAAAGTATAATGAAGAAATGTTTTTACTTTTGTCATTTTTAGTGTTCTAATTAACAATTAGAACTATACTTGTATAATTGGTGGGTACTTTTGAGTTTTAGAAATTTATTGGTTTGAAATTACAATGAAGAAATGTTTTGTATTTATTTATATATTTTTTGTTCTGATTAACAATTACAATTATACTTGTATAGTTGGTGGTTGTTTTATAGAGTTGTTGTAAGAGTTTTTAGTATAGAATTTGATAAAATGTCGAATCAAAGTGTATGTAGTTTTATAGAACTACACTACACTACAAACCAAATTATCCACTCAAAATGAAATGTCATAGAGCCTTCACAAAACAAGCAAGAGAGCCATATTACATGACATTTTGAGTCTTTGATCTTGTTTCTCTAGTCCAAGGAGTAGGCAGGGAAATATTCAAAGGAATAAAATTTACTCACTTACCTTTAGAAGAAGAACCCCTAGAATATTTTGAATGACAAAATGATCCATTTGTGGATGTAGGGTACCCTTTTGAAGACAAGAGAACATATTTTAAGGGTACCCTTTTGAAGACAAGAGAACATATTTTAATTCAGGGAAAGCATCTATCACAAGATCCACCAAGTGCAACCTAACTTATTTAATCACTTGCAACATAGGAGAAGAAAAATCACTCCTAAAATTGGAATGTATTGCTTCTACTTTACTCAACCACATTTAATTATTAGTCTCAAGGAAAAAGGTTTGAAGACAACACCCTCCTATCCTCTGATGTTGATATCCCAACTTCACCATTGACTACCACAAACTGTTCTTAAATCAACACACAAGGATCAACCACATAAATGTTGGAAACTGACACAAGAGGAAACACCCTCTCTACCTATCAGAGTAATTTCACAATGAAAATAGTCTTTCTATGAAAAGTTGGGAACACAAGCTCTCAAAATGTCTATTGCATAATAGAGCCACATAGAACTCATAACCTTAGAATGCTACAACTATTGAAGTTGTGGATCCATCATAGTTTTCTCTTCTACAGCACAAATAATTGAATGTTATAAACAAAAGTCCGCACTAACCCATCCTTCATGTGCAATTGTTTTCCTCCTTTAGTGCAAATCAACCTTCACATGTATCATTTCTACAACAAAACTGAGTCATGGCTAAGCCCACTAATAGATATTTTCTGGGTAGTATACTCCAACGTGCAACGTGCAACCTGTAGGTTATGGGCCAATATTGTTCGTTTGCTAGATGATCCTACACACAAAGGTGAAGTGATCCTGCACCACTCACATAGGAAATACAATTATAATACACCATACCTTACAAAGAGTATTTAATCATCCTAGTTGCACCCACATGCCGAGGATTATAATTCCAATGCATGGTCTTTAGATAGACCCTTCTCTGCACAACTCTCAGACTTGTAAATTTATTTACATCCAGTTGTCATTTACATAGAGATGTATACTGACAAGAATTCACAATATTCATATCCATCTCTTCTATCCTAGTAATCACCCAATTAATACTAATATAATCTACAATGATGCATAACATAAATATAATAGAAATACACCAACACTACAATGTATAACATATAAATACATCCACAAAATTCATTCAAACCTTACACAAGGAATTAATGTGAAAACCCGAAGGTAAAATACACCATTTAACATTCAACCTCTCTCTCCATCTCTTATTTATTTATGCAGAAAATAGCTACAATGGCTTGATGGTTGCATATCTAATTACAAGTTTGTTGGGTTGCTAGGCCAAAGGCCATGTCAACTTCAACCATTACTTATCCATCTCATTCTTCTCCATCTCTCTTTCTCCTCTACAAGCCTCCTTCTCTTCATCACAAATGTTGTATTTATTCATCTTTATCAAACCATTCACCTTCCACTTCCAAATGGTAAGTTCATATCATTGCTTAAGCTACCAATAACCATGCCCTTTCATTTCCATTTTTTGTCTTTTCATTTCCATCTTGAGATCAATCACTTCCCATTGATTCTTCTCAATAGCATGTTCCTTCTTCAACACACCCTTTGGATTTTGTTTTACACATGTGGATACAGTTCCCCTTTACCGTTTCTATTTTACCTCACTACTAGTTCCACAACATTGACTTGGGGGAGTTTTGTAGCGAAGAGAAATTCTACATGATCCATGGTACAAAGTCCCAACACTCATAACCATTTATGTAGCCATTGTCACATTCTATAGTGACCAGTTCCATCACCCATTGCTTATGTGGTAAGMACACTTCATTTGTYGTGGTGTTCTACTCYATAATGCTCTTCATTTMTCCTTGCAAATTCTACCATCCCATGGTCCACACCTTCACTTTTCCATTGAAATCCATAAACTGTGAACTTTATTTCTACTTCAGATAAGTCCATCACACCCCTATGATCCATCATTGGTATCTTCAAAATGACATCGATGTTGCTACATCAAAAACCCTATTTAGCGTCGCATCCATCTCCATAGAAGGGTCCTTCTGGCTTGGCAATGACTCAAGCCCACCATGAGGAGAAAATTGATTGAAACATAGCTAACTAGAAAGTGAAGAAATGAATTGAAGAGTTGCAATGCTTTGGGAGAGATCAACAAGGCTATCCAGCTTTGAAATGGAAATCCTCGCAATAAAAAAAGTCAACCCAATTTTCCAACGAGGTCGCAGACGCATTAGGGATAACACCCTCCTCCCCACATGGAAACATAGAAGCTTGGATTTTCTCATGGGGCTAAACACACATATTTTCAACCAAATCAAAAGCATCCCCACAACCATTCTTAAAAGAAACACCTAAAAATATGGTCCTTCATTAATTATATGCAAAATCCTTTCCAAAATAGTCCCTCAAAATATGTCCTACTTCATGACAAAACCTACATCTAAAAGGAATCTTTTCTTAATTTAAATTTTGGACTGACTACATCTTCTTACAATCCAAAACTAGCTTATTTGGCAAGCCCCCATTCCAATTCATTTGCACCAGTATGCAAGGAACCCGTTCCAGGCTTAGGGCTTCATATCTTCTAATGGAAATGACCCCAAGGAATTTCCTATGGCTTACAAAATCTTTAGCTGACTGAAATGTGGGGAAACCTTAAAATCCAAAGCCAAAGAAACCAATATATATATATATAGAGAGAGAGAGGGGTTTTCTTTTCTTGCCATTAAACTTAAGTCACATCTAAATAGTATGAGATTATCATGGTTCAAATGTAACATTCATCCAATATATGAAACCATGAAAGTTTTGATATGAAATGTATATGGTTTTTTTTTCCCATTAATTTTAGATAATATGGATATTCAACATTACAAAGAAAAAATATAGGTATTGCAATACTTCATTGCTTTTAAATGTTTTCTTTGCTAATTAATTAAGATGTCACCTTTTAATAAATTACAAATATTCCCATTCACCATATTGATATCGATGAGTCTTTTTTGGGTCAAACAAAGGAAAGGGAAAGTGTTATTAATCCTTTCCTTTTAGGTCGTGAGGATTATAATGATAGGTTTGTTTGTAATTTTATTTTTTTCATTCATTTATATATTATGTTATTTTAAGTATTTATTTCAATATCTATAAACTACTTTTTTATATACCAATAACATGTTTAAAAATCTATTTAACCAATAACATATGTGTTGATATTATTTAACTTTTTATTAAGATTAATTAATCTATAACATTCATCTTAATGTTAATATATATTAGTTATATTTTATCGAAGTTACAATTTAATGGAATTATGAATTTATTTAAATTGTATATTTCATGGAATTACAATTATTTGAACTACAACTTATTTTTAGTACCAAATCATATATTTATTTTTGATAATACATAATCAATATATTTTTGATAATATTTATTTTTGATAATACATAATCAATATATTTTTGATAATACATAATCATCGATGTCAGAGTCAAAATACTAACAATAATATTTAATAATAATAATTCATAATATCTATTGTGTCTTTGGTATGAGCTCCAATTTGAAAGCTCAAATCTCTACTCTTTATGCTTTATTATTTTTGTCAACTTTAGAGGTATCAAACACCTCCAAGTGTTGGGTGATTTTCAAGTGGTTATCAATTGGGTAAATGACAAGTCAAAGATGGAAATATTATGCTTACAACCCCTATTGTCCCAAATTCGTAGGTCCATAATGGATTTCAAGTGGAAGTCCTTCACACACATTTACCGAGAGCTCAATAAAAAAGCAAGTGGTTATCAATTGGGTAAATGACAAGTTAAAGATGGAAATATTATGCTTACAACCCCTATTGTCCCAAATTCGTAGGTCCATAATGGATTTCAAGTGGAAGTCCTTCACACACATTTACCGAGAGCTCAATAAAAAAGCAGACCAATTGTCTTCTTCTAAAGGTAAACAAGTAAATTTTGTTCCTTTGAATATTTGAATATTT
>SNQJ01S0035053.1:80848-101896 GCA_010110895.2 Picea sitchensis
TCCAACACCACAAGCGTAGATTCCATGGTTATATATATACTGAACATATATGTATTTTGAGGGTGTGAGCCCCATTTTGTACTATGACACCATATTTTTTTAAAAGATGAAATATAAAAAATTTGGTCTTCAACTTTACTTATATATGTTACAATGTGTACATGCATGAATGCGTTTTATTTACTTTAATTATGTGACAAATTCCAATCTAAAACATAATTAGCATATGCATCATATACATGATTAGAACTTCTAGGTATGTGATTATAAGTAAGAAAATCAAAGTATCGTTCCAAAAGTCGTACCTGTAGGAATCATCGGAGTAGAGTAGGGTCTCACACACGATAACTATTGTTTAACTGACATACAACTAACTGGGAGTCCATGTGAACCTCTAAAGACTGAACACCATGTGAAATGGCATCGTGTAATAGTTCTATAAAGACGTTATACTCAACCACATTATTCGTTGATGGCTCCAGACAGACGCCACCAGAAGACACCAGTTGGCCCTCGAATGAGTAAATGACCCAAGTGGAAGAAGCCATGTTTCGTGTATGACGAATGGCACCGTCTGTGAATCCTAAGTAAATTGAAGACTCTGTTGACATCTACCAACCAAGGGAAAACTTGATAAGCAAGCTGATGACACAAAAGAAAATATGTATATACATTAAGATACACTAGTATACAAAGAGTCACACCCAATATTGAGGGCTCAAGCATAATATATTTTAAGGTAGAGCCTATTTTTGGGCTCATCTAGCATATTCCCTTCATAATCTTCCAATTCATAGGCTCCTTTATCTAAAACACGTCGCACGATATAAGGACCGTGCCACATGGGGTTGAAATTGCCTGCCCCCAACGGTTCTTTGGCTTGGTCATATAGGAGAACCAAGTCACCCTCATCATACTGTCGAGGACAGATAGACCTATCACAATGAACCTTAACACAATGTTTATTCGCTTCGATAACTGTAGAGGCATCTCAACATTTCTTATCTAGATGCTCTAGGTGCACAAGGCATTCTTCAAGATCAAATGTGTCAGGTAGGAGCTCAATTGTCAGTTTGAGGGAAGGGATTTTGCATTCAATTGAAAGGATTGACTCCATGCCATGTACTAACTGAAAAGGAGAAAAACTGGTGGAAGTATTTACCAAGGTTAGATATTCCCAAAGCATAGGGTAAAGCATTAGATGTCAGCCATATTTAATTTGGCTGACAATTTTTTGCAAGATGGTCTTGAGATATTTATTCACCACCCCTACTTGTCCATTTTCCTGGGGATAATAAGGGGAAGAATGGCCATGCTTAAACCCCAATTTTGATGCTAACTCCTTCATCATTTCATTCTGAAAGTGACTGCCATGATCAGTGAGAATCTCCTTTGGGATTATGAACCGGGCCTTAATTTGGTTGAATACGAAGAATACTGTCATCTTACCATCAGATTTAATGGTAGGCATGGTCTCTGCCCATTTAGTGAATTAATCCATGGCCACAATAATATGTTGATATCCCCCAACCGAAACTGGGTTACAGTCCATAAAATATACCCCCCACTTGGTGAAGGGACCGACGGTGATGACTGGGTGAAGAGGGGCTGGATGCGAGCACATTTTTTGATCAAACACCTGGAAAGGGTGACACTTCTTGACCTCTTCAACACAATGTTTAAAAATTGACGGCCAAAAATAACTGGCTCACAAATTTTTTTGGGTTGTCGCAAGCCTAGATAGATGACCACCACAAGCCCCACTGTGACAGTCATTGAGAACCGACTCAGTTTTCTCGTGAGTCAAGTAACGACAAAAAATATTATCTACTCCTTGATGATACAAAGTGTCACCGGTGATAAGGTAGTTTTTTTCTTGATGATGTATACGTCGTCGATTGTCTCTCGACAAATGTTGGGATAACTTCAAGGTTTGAAGATAAATTAGCATGTCTCCATACTAGGGGTCCGAAGATGAGATAAGGAAGATATGTTCATCTGCGAATGAATTGTCATGAACAATGTCCTCATCTAGTCAAGGGAAGTTTGATATGAACTCGACAAAAAATAATGATTTCTTAGACTTTGACAAAGAAAAATCAAGATCAAATTCTTGGAAAATAACAATCTACTTATTGTATTTCCCCCCTATGATACACTTGGTAAGGACGTATTGAAATGGATTCATATCTGCAACTACAGTAGTTTTTCAAAGTAATATATAATGTCATAATCTTTGAAATGCATGTACGATAACCAAGGCTAGTTTTTCTACATGAGAGTATTTAAGCTCAGGACCGACTAAGTTTTGAATGATAGAGTAGACAATGTGCTCATGGAGCTCATCGTCCTCCTAAACCAGAACCATACCAACCGTCCTTTCAGATGTGGTGATATAAATCAAATAGTCTCTACTATAGTCTGAAGGCTTCAACAGAGGCATTGATACCAAGGATTTCTTAAGAGCATCGAAGGATTCCTAGGCTCGCTCATCCCATATAAACAAAGTACCCTTCTTCAAAAGATGCATGAAACCCTTAGTTAAATTGGAATAGTTCACTATGAACCGACACAATAAGTTAGACTTCCCCTATAAGCCCTGAAGTTTTCACATGTTGCGCGGGGGAGGTAATCTAAGTATTGCCTCAACCTTTATAGGATCCACCATGATCCCATGCTTAGAGACTAAGAATCCTAAGAGACGACTAGACCTAATGTAGAAGATGCACTTCTGAGGGTTCAAACGGATGAGATAGTAACAACATCTCTCAAATACTAATAGAAGGTGAGTGGAGTGATCTACTCTCTTGCGAGAGTGAGCATGGAGATCATCAAGGTAAGCTTCGACAATATGTTTGAGATCATGAAAATAAAATTTCATGGCACATTGGAAGGTTGCTCTAGCGTTTTTAAGACTAAAAGACATTTTTCAATATGAAAAAGTACCCAAAGGACAAATAAACGATGTCTTGTGTTGATCCTCGGGTTTGATTTGAATTTGATTATATCCTGAAAATCTGTCCATAAAAGGAAAAAATTCGCTTCCTGTGCACTCATCAAGAATCTGGTCGATGATAGGAGTCGGGAAGTTTTCCTTGGGACAAGCCTTGTTCAGGTCTCAAAAATCCATACATACGTGGATGGTTCCCTATTTCTTATTCAGGGGAATGAGGTTAGACACCCATTCGGTCAAGGGAATGGGGTATATGAAACCAACATTAAGTAGCTTCTCTACCTCTTCCTTATTAGCAGGGGCCTTCCTAGGATTAATAGCTCTAAGACATTGTCGAACATGTCTAGCATCCAGATAAGTCTTGATCTTATGTTCGACAATGCTGGGGTCGATCCATGGCATCTCTTCGTACGAACAAACAATTATGCCACAAAATTCTTTGAAGAGATCGGTGTAGATATGACTTTCTACAAGAGAACAATCTGCACCGATATATAAGTTCTCAATTTTTCTAGGAATTTGAGATATATCGCTCGTGATGGTAGGAGAAATATTCGCCATGTTTCCTTCGGCATAAATACCATGCGTATCTAGTGGAACCAAAGCATGACCGACCATATCACTCAAGGTATATCTAAAGTTGTCCTATTCAATCCTAACAAGTTCTAGGAGGAAATAAGAGCGATGATGCTTATTGTCCGAAGACCTATCAGGACCATACATGGCCTCTAAGATGGTTTCATCCGAAGGTAAAGTATTGTCAAGGAAATCATGCTAACAAGACGATTGGGTGACCCATACGGGCTCTAGAAAGGGATCCTCCTCGTCCGTCTGTGAGGAGAAAGGATCCGGGTCAACAATAATGCTAATAATAACTTGATATGCAACCTCTGTCGCTGAGAGTGGCATCAACATCCCAATGTGTGACTTACCTTTGCACGACATAGTCGGGGAAGGTAGCATCCAAGGGTCATTGAAATATGAAGTACGGAAAGGAACATACCTCATCGATGATGAAGACTTACTAAAAATGGCATGAATTTGATGGATTGGTACCATGAAATCAAAGCTACCCATGAGAGAGGAATACATTCTGACTCCAACATTCTCGGTTTCCTGCTGAGAACTATCGATCACTGGGATCGAAGGTCCGACTAATGCATCTAGCATGTGCAAAGGACAATTGATCAATCGTCACTATTTTCCCTTTGTGAGGAAAACCTAAAGTGCAGAAAACAGACGACATGATCGCGATCATGGCATAAGTCCAATTACGCCCTAGTAGTAAATTATAGTCAAGGGGTGCATCAACTACCTCGACATCAACCTCCACTGTCTTTCCACCTAACTGGACCAGAATAGTGGGAAGAATTATGTGGGGTCGAAATGAACGTCCATCAAATGCGGTCAACATAGTCATAGATTGGGATAGAGTCGAAGAGACAATGGATTTCCAACAGGTTAGGGACATCACACACATTGTGACACCTTCATTAATTACAATGCGTTTGATGGTAATTTTCATGTACTCCACATGTACTTGAAAGGCCACATGGTAAGGAAAGCGAGGTATAACATCTATGACGTCAAACTTGATAACCTTTGAGCCACATGGGTCTAGAGCCCCTAAAGCAGATAACAAGGCGTTCCTTTGTGAAGTACACATTTTGAGCACCTCCAAATCTAACATCGCATAATGGGTTAACCTAGATCTTCGATAATGGAATAGTTCTGGGAAACTCTGACATTTGGATTGTGGGTAGAGCGTTTTAGTACTCCTTTTGAAATACGAGGTGTAGGTTCTGAATTTTCAATCTACAAGGGTGTTTCTGGAGGAGGGGGAGAATATGGACCTGTAACATTCTATGAAGAACCGTAATTACAAGATCGAGTGGCTACATCAATCTGAGACTTGACCATATTAACACACAGATGGCCACCTTCATGTGTTGAGGGGTTTTGACTCCTGCTCGACATATTTACAGTGTTGAAGGACCCCGAAGCCATGTGATGATTATGAAGAAATGGATTGGTCATCACAAAGGGTGGTTGTGATAAGGGCCTCGAGGCTTACTTTATTTTGGGGCATAGGTTGGTAATATGATCATCTTTACAAAGTTTACAAGGAAACTTCACCTTTCGTTTTTCTTTCTTGCCCTCACCAACATTATTATTCTATCTATCATTGTTAGTGTCATCCTTGGATTTGATATTATTTTTCCCACCCTTACGATTATTACCTTGTCCTTTATTTCTATTCCCTCATGGTTGCTGGTTACCGTTTGGGTTGGTCGACGACTGTAAATAATGCACATTCACCGACTGAGTGGGAGTGGAGGACAAATTCGAATCTTGTCCTGCTACAATCTGGTTTAGAGACAAATCCTTCAACTGGTTCGTCACTAATTCTGTAGACTTAGCATTTTCAGAGCCTATGATGCCATCGACATGAGGCCCAGGATTTTGTCTAGGGTCATAATTCGACCCCAGTGTGTGAGGAAGAATTTCATACAACATCCCAGACTGAGCATATATGAGGTCCAGTTGCTGGGCTTTGAAAATAGGTTCTTCCTCAAATGTTACTCCGGATGTATAAACATCCTTCTAAATATAATTAGGAAATAAGGATGTAAGGAACCACTCCAATAGAAACTATGGAGGAATGTAGGCTTTAATAAACCTCTTCCGTCTACGCCACTCTTGGATATGGTTCGAGATATGCATGGCCTTATCTTGGAAAAAGGCCGACAAAATTTATATGTTGAAATCATAACAAACCAACAACTGGAAGTGGTTGAGAAAGACCAAAATCATCTGATTGAAGTTTCTGTACGTTCCCCCTTGGTAGCTCAATGCACCATTTCACAGTGACCCCCGTGAGGGTGCGTTGAAATAGCCTCAAACAAATAGAATAGTCATTAAGGGAATTGGATGAGAACCAAAGATGAAAAGTAGTAACATGATCACCTGAATCCTCGCCAATATTTCCCTCGAATTTTGGAATGTCTAAAGGAAGCTTGGTGGGGACGGGGGGCCATGATGGATCGTGAAGCACCGGGTCATTCATTAATATCGACAAATCTGGAAAATTAAGCGTGGCCAGAAAAGGGAGCTGCGGTTGTAGTGTCTGAGCTCATGCTCCCGGGAAAGATTGGTGATGAGGGATTGCAGGCCATCCATGGTTTTGGTATATACCATGGACCTGTCCGGTAGGGTAATATCATCCTCCAAATTGATTCATAAGAGGTTGTATGGGCACCATACTTGCAGGGGTGATATAATGAGGGTTATAAACATTTCCCATAGCTGGAGGAGCTCTAGGATGGGGGTTTCCCATAGCATGAAACTAACTCCCTCCGAGTGGAAATCTGGAGGATAGAGGTGGATTTGTCATAACAAATTTGTTTGTTGGAATTGACATGGAGGAAGAAGGGGGGAAGGACAGAGTATAGGAAGTGACTTGTCCACTCCGTTGAGTACTCCAACTAGGAGAATTGAGACTAGGATTAGACTCGAAAGAAAAATAAGGTTGGCCTGCAACTGTATGATTCGTTTGGGGAATATGAATTCCACAAAATGAGAGAGGAGCATGCGGAGGAGCCATGCCCCCAGGTCCAAAAATAGGATTTGCATTAGACTTTGGAATGGAGGATGAAAGTTGTGACGCCATATTGGGAATACCAAAAAAAAAATGGTTAGAGACTGAAGGTATGGACTTAGAATTGTATCCTGGCGTACCAAAAAGAGACCCAAAAGGGTTCATTTTTATGGGTCGAGTAGAAACCACAGGCAGGGTAGCAGTAAGGACGGGAACCTACGACACTACAACTGTCGCAGCTGAAGGAGTCGAAGGAATCCCACTAACCACGTAAGGTATAGGAGTCAAGGGACTCCCTGTGTTGTTTAGACTTGACTCATTACTCATAACTGGATAATCACAAGTTTGGGAGGTGGAGATATATGTACCACATTTATTAACTTTACATATTTTAGAAGGAAACTTCGATAAAGACTCAAAATGCAGCGGCAAATTCAAAAAACGACAATACCTGCGAGGAGGCTAGTATTGCTCCATGATGACTCAAGACTTGGGATATAAAACAAAATCCTAGGGCCAACTAATAATCAGAGATCACACCAAAACAAATAAAAAAGGGCCAAATGCACACAAACATGATATAGTAGTTGAAAAGGGGCCTCCCTCACTAGAGTAGGTATGCCTCGCCCAAGAGGGGCCTGAGGCTCCCTTCAAAATATTGGAGGTATCAAAATAATTTATAAGGGCCCTCATTGGATTAACAATGCAGTTGGTCAGATCCCCCTAGAAAGGTAATCCTCCATAAAGGTTGTGTGATGTCTGACCCTTATCTGACTCAGGGTACCTACAGAATAACCCATGCAAGTAACCTATGTGGTTACCTATGTCAAGCAACTAGAGCCACCACAATATAACCAATGTGTAGGCGAATAGTCGTAAGACTGGTCCACCGTATGGGCAGGGTAACAAAGCCCGAAATCTTGAAAGCATCGCCTCTCACAGAGGTAAAGGTATTAGAAAGAACCCCATATATGAATGGAACCACAAAAATATCTCTAACGCTAAGAAGGTATTAGAGGGCTATCTTTGCAACCAACTTCATGCAACCTCGTTCTTAACTCCAGTGTGAGTGGAGCCTCTTGAAATCACTAATTACACAATGGGTTTCACCACTCCCTGGTCAGAAACATATGTTTAGTTTAATAGACTTGGAGAAGTTTACTCACAAAATCCTATTCCAAGGCCCTGTGTCCTATGCTTGTGTGTGCACCCTTGAGAAATAAAATCATTTCTAATCAATTTTAGTTAATCAACGTTACTTTTAATGTATTTTGTTTATTCAATAGGTGTGGTTGTGAAACTGATTATATTATGACTCAACATATCACCGTTCGATGAAGACCACCGTTGAGCACACAACTCAAAGCTTAATCCCTGCAACTTGTCCTCAACAACCAAGATACACAAGCATATGGTGATAATATATAATGTTAGCATATAGATTAGCATAATCCATTAACATACATGAGAAATACACCCATGGAATAATAATTCAAATATTTGCAAGATATCAATTGGATGAGAAAAGAGTATTTCTATTAAAATGATCAACAAAAGTATATAGGTGACAAACTTCTATAACGACACATATCGGAACCAAGAAACTAAGTCCCTCTAGTTGGGCCTCCACCACTTCAATCCTTCACCAAAGGCAAGCTAAAATAAAGGATATAATGAGGTTCTTCATCACAAAGAAGGGAGAGCTTGGGGGCTGAACGATGAGTTCAGATTTTCAAGGATAAATGGATGCAGACTCAATGTGAAGTGAAATTTCTCCAGAGTATATTTGCTCCCAAAAGTTGAATTCCCTCCTCCTTCCAAGACTTGGATATGGCTCAATTTATAGCCTTCAAATGGAACTGAAGGGCCGAGTCGGAGTGTTTCCAGTATATGGAAGTAAAGGGTCATGGATCTCGTGACGTGACATGAAAACTCGACACAATTTTTAATTTTGAGCACCAAACCCAATGTACACGGGATGCAGTGGAGAAACCTGTGTATATGCTTGTTGTCTAGCTGGTAGGGCACATATATGTGGAAAAATGTGCTTTTTTGGTTCTGGAAGGTAAAAAAGGGGACTTCAAGTCTACATAGGGAAATGAAAAGGCCACCCAATCAAGTTGCATGGGGTGAGGCTAAATTTGTTATAACAGTTGCCTATCCAGACAAAGCCATCCCATTCTCCAAATCTGTCTCAGGCTTACCAATGTATCAAGTCCAAAGTAGTTAGGAAAAGGCTCACTTCCATGTTGAGTGCTTATCATTCCAATTGCAACTATACTTTGCTGCATCAAAAAATCATCAGACATCTTCCTCTTTGTACGCCATTCCTTTATAATACACTTGCGTATAATTAACCCTCACGTCCTTAATCTGTACCCCTCCTCTATGAAGTCGGTTAAACCCATGATTTCAACAATTGGAGTGGGGGGTAACATCCCCTGCTCTACATAGACCTCCATCACCCACATGCCCCAAATGTGATTGTCCTGGAGTTGGACTTGATTTCCCATTAGTACATGGAGAAGTGGTGGCCAGGCTTGACTCGTGTGCATCCAAGACCCCACTCATCATCACCCCACCTGAATATTGGTTATCAATTTTATTCAAGTGAGTGCATTCTTCTTTGGGGGGAATGGTCTCCGACCAATGCCACATATTATATCTATTGGTTTGAACCACTCTTGAGTTAACTAAATAATCATCTAGGGAGTTGGACTTCCTTTTAACATAGGAAGGTATAACCAGTAGTATTTTCCTGAACAACTCCACCACCCGAGAAAGTCCAAAAGTTAATCTCCAATTAGTAGAAGTTTTATCAACTCCACCACCCGAGAAAGTCCAAAAGTTAATCTCCAATTAGTAGAAGTTTTATCAAGGTTCATCCCATTCCCAATTCTTCTCAAGGTTGATATGAGCAACTAAGAATCTCCTTCAACCACCAAAGAATTATATCCCTGTTTATGATATATTCGCTACCCTATTATTAAACTTGCTAACTCGACTCCATTATTGGAGTTATGCCCCAATCTAACAACATATTTTGTCTTGATCTCTCCTAACGAATCGTGAAAAACCCCTTCTATTGACGAGGGCTTAGGATTCCCTTTTGATGATTCGTCGAAGTTTAATTTGAGGTGAATCTTTGGCGGGGTTCCCGTTTCTCCTTGAATGTTGAGATGAGTGGTTTATGAACGATCAAAGAATGTCCCCAATAATGAATCTAGATGCCAATTTTGGAAAATTATAGCATCTATCCCTGATAAAACCCAATCCTCACATGCCTAGGAAATGGTGACAATTAATTCTTGCACATTGGATTGGATTAGATCACATAACTTCTCTTCATATGCTTGAAATTTATTTAAAAGCAATATCTAAATTAATTAATAAAAAACTTGAAATATGTGGTAAATAGAAACATAAATTTTTAAAAACTTGAAATATATGGTAAATGGAAATGTAATATCTTAATATATATATAACTCCCAGGTTGATCTCCAATCAATAACTCCAGTTATTATCACATCCTTTGAATCAATATCTCCCAGGTTGATCTCCAACCCAATTTGGCCACCCAGAATCACCTGGGAACTCTTAGAGTCAATGGCCAGGTTTATAGCTATTTCATTCCCTAATCTTGGCCTATGAATTGTTCCTTTGATTAAATTATAGGTCTTCGTTGGGGTCTTGCCTCTACTTTATCATTATTCAAAGGTCAAATTTTAGTATTATCAGCCCCCAACTCAGCTGTATTTGTGGTCACGATGCCTAGACTTTCAAAATCGAGCATGTTGTGCTGCAGGATGTGGGCATGTGGTCCTTCTACCTCGTACATCCTTCCCCATATATTTTTGACTAATGACACATAACAAACCAAATACCCAAAAGCATTAACGACAACCAATTGAAATAAACCCATATTATTTAAAAAAATTATGACAAAACAATCCCATATAATTTTCAATTGTATAATAAAAATATTTTTTACAGTGCCAAAACAAGGTATATGATAGTTTATGTTAATTTGAGTAAGTAAAAATAAATTTTACTCTCTCAAACTATGAAATAATCAACGTTTAAAAATAGCTCATGACTAAGGATAAACGTTCCGTTTTACTCTCTACTTTTCACTACTTTGATTTGAGAATTAATTTTATATAAATTTTAGGAAAATGTGAAAAAATATAGGAAAAAATATTGATAAAGAAACAGGGAAATTAAATAGATTATATTGATTTTCTTAAAAAAGAATTATGTAAATTTTCTCCTCAATTTTATTTTTCAAATACTTTTATTTTAATTTCAATCAAATTAAAATATGTGAAGTTAGTTATATATTGCATAATGAAGTTGATTAATTATATAATAAAGTTGGTATTTTAATGGTTATATATCAATCACTAAGTTCAAGATCACTACTTTATGAGTTGTCATTTTGTTGGTAGTCAACAATTCCTGTCAAATTTTATCATAATAAAAGTCATCATTAAGGGATAAAATTTTTCTGTAGCTGTCCCCTTCTTCTTACAAACTTTTCTATGGCTTTGAGGAGGTTCATTGGCCTACCTGAGTACAAGAGTTCTTCGTTTTTTATCTATCGTTTGTTTCGTTTAATTTCATGACTGAAAACATGAAATTAGAACAAAATTTTGGCTTGGGTAATCATCATACACTTTGTGATTTATTTGTTTCTTTTGCTAAAGGGATTACACCTAAAGGGAATCTATATGTTTATAAACCTTAAAGTTTGTAAGCTAATCTTTTTATTTGTTGATCCATTACCATTGATATATTCACTTTGGGAGGTATAATTGAGTCTTTTCTATGTTTGATTAAATGATTTTTACATTTGATATGCTTGATTGCGTAGAATCTTGGGTTAAATTCGAAATATGAATCTTGCTCTTACCAGTCGTATCACAATCTTATCACCCTGGTACAGGACTACCGTACCTACATTCCACATCACCCTATTGTCCTGCATAGCTCAGACTCACATTCATTTTTGGAAGAGGTAAGTGGTGGTGTTTTGGGTTTAGTGTTCATTGCGTAGAGTGGTTTACTATCTTTCACATCCTCTGGTTCTTAGCCACTCAAATCTCAAATTGCCAAGTATAATAACCTTCTGAGTCCTTAGGTATCGGGCCTCTCCCAATTTTACAGACCTCTTCCTACCGTTTGTGTATTGGAAAGCGAAACCTACCTCTCGTTTCCCTTACTGTGTCTATGTGATAGCCCCCATGACTCCCGTGGTAAGAATTGAACCCAATGGCTCGCAAGCCCTCCTCGCTCAGGATGATGCCATAGGCGATATTGTGGCACATGGCTGGGAAATTTTCATTAGGCAGTTTGAGGGTTATAACCTAGCCGTTGCACAGGCTTTCGCCCAGTCGTTTGATGGATCCAAAGCTAAGATTGAGGATCCGCAACTCGAAGCAAACGAGGATTCCATAGCACAATCCACTTGATTATCCCAGGAGGGAGAATGATGGTTCAAAAATGCCAAAATCGAGGGCGTCCCCTAGAATTTTCTTATGGTCTCTAAGAAATCAAAGTGCTGCCCAAACGGTACACCAATTACTCTCATCAAAACTCGATGGAACGACCTGCTTCTAATTCTTAAGCAACTCATAAATTGCGAGGGAAGATATGGCTTAATTTTCTTGTATCACATCTGCCTACTGATGATTTTTATAGGGTTCAAGTTAAATATGCCTTTCTATCTATTTATGAGTCTGCAGAAAATGTCTAAACTTTATCAGAGACAAAAGTTTAACCCATTGTCGAGCTTTTTTCACCATGATATTATTCGAATCGTTGTGTTTTCGCATCTATCCAAGACTGGGGATACTTAGGAAGATTTNATAACCTTCTGAGTCCTTAGGTATCGGGCCTCTCCCAATTTTACAGACCTCTTCCTACCGTTTGTGTATTGGAAAGCGAAACCTACCTCTCGTTTCCCTTACTGTGTCTATGTGATAGCCCCCATGACTCCCGTGGTAAGAATTGAACCCAATGGCTCGCAAGCCCTCCTCGCTCAGGATGATGCCATAGGCGATATTGTGGCACATGGCTGGGAAATTTTCATTAGGCAGTTTGAGGGTTATAACCTAGCCGTTGCACAGGCTTTCGCCCAGTCGTTTGATGGATCCAAAGCTAAGATTGAGGATCCGCAACTCGAAGCAAACGAGGATTCCATAGCACAATCCACTTGATTATCCCAGGAGGGAGAATGATGGTTCAAAAATGCCAAAATCGAGGGCGTCCCCTAGAATTTTCTTATGGTCTCTAAGAAATCAAAGTGCTGCCCAAACGGTACACCAATTACTCTCATCAAAACTCGATGGAACGACCTGCTTCTAATTCTTAAGCAACTCATAAATTGCGAGGGAAGATATGGCTTAATTTTCTTGTATCACATCTGCCTACTGATGATTTTTATAGGGTTCAAGTTAAATATGCCTTTCTATCTATTTATGAGTCTGCAGAAAATGTCTAAACTTTATCAGAGACAAAAGTTTAACCCATTGTCGAGCTTTTTTCACCATGATATTATTCGAATCGTTGTGTTTTCGCATCTATCCAAGACTGGGGATACTTAGGAAGATTTCTTGTTAAGAAATAAACTTACCCTACCCGAGAACGCAGTAGAATCACCTCTCCACCTCAATGAAAACCCCATCCCCTGTATATCTAAACCTGCTATTAAAAACTTATGTGTTGATCCATGAGAATACCATGGGACTACAGAATGAAACTCTGTTTCTATTCAGAACCCTTTGGGAAAAAGACACAATATGATTTCATGCTCATAAAATATGAAGCAAGTTGCAGAACAGACCAAAATGCCCTCTGCAAAACACACTCAGCCTCTACCTACCATAGCACATTTACACTGTGAATATTGTCTTGATTGGGTCAAACGATACTACAGAGATATACATTATCTCCAAGCACAATTAAACCATATGGTAGCTCGAAACTCTTTGCTTGAGAAGGAAAATGAAGGATTAAAAGCATGCGTTTGATCGAATGCTGACAGGGAAAACAAAAGGTTTAAACGCGTTGGTAATGTGATTATCAAGAACACAACGAATTTCAACACTATCATTAATTCAGACTTAATAGATGCTTCATTGTCTAATCTCTAAAATGGTAAATAATTGTTTTGATTCTCTTTTATTTAATTCTGTTGGAAAAATAAAATAGATAGATTTATTTTTATTCTGTTTTTAATTTAAGACTAGCTACATAATCGTGAGATTCCGTAGCTAGTCTATTTGTAAATATTAGTTTTTCTTGTTATCTAAAATTCAATTTCGTTTTATCATTTTCAGGAAGACAAAAACTATGATGTTATTTTCAAGGAGAATAAATCATGGATTAATGCGCTCCATAGCTTAGTAATTGCTTATTTTGATAAAAGAATGTCATTTATGTAATATTTTTTTGATGGAAGGACTCCTACAAGAGTATTCCTTTGTTATCCTATTTTTGTAAAGAAAACTTATTTTCAGGGATTATCCTCTATCCTATATGACAAGAGGTTATTGATCCAAGAAAAGTTTAAATAGTGGTTGTTGTTTAGTGTTAAGGACAACTTTTTTGGGACTACAACATGGACATGTAATTTTTGGGGAATTGATATGGGAAAGCAATTCACTGTTGGCTTTAGATCTGTGTGAATTGTGCAATGCTTATTCCATTGCATTCTCCTATTATTTCTATGTTATGAGTTATCATTTCTGTCTATTTAGATTTATCCTTGTCTTCACATGATATTTCATATCGATGATTATTTGAATGTTGTCCATGATATGTTGGTTCATTTTGTATTCGTGATCAATCAATTATTTAATCATTTCTGAGTTTACTTTTAAAATTGAATGGTTGATAATATCAATACCTGGGATTGAGATTTCTTTTGTCTTCAACTATTGATTATCTTAAGATCACAGAAAAAATAGTTTTGTGTCTTTCTGCTGTTATAAATTCACTCCAAAAACATCAAACACCTCTTTGCATTTATTCTTGAAGTACTAGGGTTGTTTTGTCATAGGTTTCCCTTTAATGCATGACAAGCAGGAGCTCAAACAACACAAAAAGACAAACTCAGTTTTGCTGATCAGCTAGAGGTTAGTTTGTGTTTTTTTTTTATTTAAATCATTTATGGATGAATAATAATTGCCTTATCTGAACATTAATTAGCTTTGTCTGTTTTTTGTCAAATCATTATGATTATATTCATTCACTATTCAATAGTTTGATAGTTTTGTTCATTACAATACGTTTTTCTTTCACTTAGTCGGTTAAAAAACATCACCTCAAACAACCACTTTCACAAAGCTTTGTTTAAACTTTGCAAATTGTATATCATCATTGTATATAAACAGTCTTGTTGTGCATTTGTGATTAAAATATTAATTGTTAATATTGTAGCTTTAGATTAGTTTATTTCCTGTCATAGTTTTTAGGACCCTAGTTGGCTAACATAGCCATTAAACCCGTCAGGTTAGATCATACCAAATGGATTGGGTTAATTAGACAACCCTGGACCAGATCTAACCTTCTAGTTGACGTTGTGTCACTTATGCCCGTCAAAAAATGGTGCTAGAAGGAGGGCTTGAAATTAATTGATGGCACATGGAGGTCGCAAGACCCCTCCGAATAATCGTTGCCCTCTCGTAATGCGTAGTCTCTCAGACACCAACATTACACTTGAAACAACTACTACCTCAAATGATACCCCTGACATTCCTGTCGAACCAGTGACACCAATTCCTCAAGGGATTGACGTCCAAGAAATTATCTGCCAACCACTCATAAGAACTCAAAGTGCTTTATCTCGAATCAGGCAACCCGGTAGACAACTTAATCAACCCCTTGATTTTACAAATCTTCAAGAACAACCTCAGGGAATTGGTCTGCCTAGAAACACTTTAGGTGATAATATTACCAATCCTACTGAAGCACTTATCCTTGGTATTGGAGGATCTGGTATCCCACCATTCCCACCTAGTTCTTCTCCACCTTCTTTGGGAGGTGAATCCTTGGACGAAGATAGTTATTCATCTGAACCGTCTCAACCTTCGACTCCACCAACTCCCATGGAAAACCAAAATAATCCTACTAGACCTTGGCTTGATCAAGATGCTGTGGCTATGCCTGGACCCCAACATCCATTGCCTAAACATCCAGAGAAATGGATGCCCAAATTTGATCCAGATTCGAAGCAATCAACTGAGGATCACATCAAGAAATTTATGCTAGTCGTTAGACTCCAGAGTGTCAAACACGAATATGTCATGTGCATATTATTTCCCTACACTTTTAAGGGGAATGCCTCAACCCGATATTTTTCCTAACAACTTCAGACCATCATCGCTTGGGACAAGTTTGAAACCTGTTTTCTCTAAAAATTTGGAGATGATAAATCTACAAAAGTCTTGGTAATGGAACTCTCTAGTTTAAAGATGAACCCTAAAGAAAAATTTAAAGACTTTAACCAGAGATTCATAACACTGAAAAACAAAATCCCTGTAGATTCGATGCCTGCAGAAAACTTGATTGTTGCATATTACACTAAGGCACTACATAACAACATAGCCATATGGGTTAAAAGGTCCAAAAAGAACACGTTATTAAAAATCTTTTGAGGAGGCAAGCCAGATTGAGAAAGACATATTGAGCTTAAAAGATGATCTAAGTAGTGAGGATGAAACAAATTTATCTTCTAAGAAGAAAATAGAAATTCTCACTAGGCCTCCTCAAGCTAAAAATCAACAAGAAACATTATATTTGGAAAGTTTGTAGAAAGATTTCCAGAAATTATCCAATCAGGTTGTTGACTTGAAAAGATCTACCGAGGAGGCATCTACAAGCAAAGGAGGTTTCAAACCACCTTTTAGAAAACCTTTTCCTCCAAACCAGCCAAACCTGACCACAAAAGGTCTAAATTTCGAAAGTTTATAGTATGCTTTGCAAACAATATTGGAAGCACATGAAAATTTTGTTTCTGCTCCTCTAGAAAAACATGATGATACAACTGAGGAAGAAGTACCTAATGAGGAGGATTTTTCTCCTCCTGTTTTCAGGCACTTGTCAAACAACATCTTTCAAGCAAACTTTGAAAATGTCCATCCCTATAACACTAGAAGGAAAACACAAAACAAGCCCTCACTCGAAACAAGTAAAAATGTGGTTTCCAAACAACCAAATCAAACTGAAACAACACAAAATCTAGTTGCCCTAGTTTTAGAGTATGATTTAATTGAAGATCTGAAAAAATTAAGGGTAAATATTTGTGTTTTTGAATTGCTGAAATTTTCACTTATTTTGCAGAAAATGCTCCAAAGCATTGGTGAAAATAGTAAAACGAATGATGTTAGCAGCAAAGAATTAACATAAATTGACTTAAACACAGCTAAAAATTTCCCAAGTAAAAAGACATCTGAAAACCAATATAAAAGGGACATATTAGGAAAAACTGTAGGAAACTTAGATAAAACTGTTTCAGGTATAGGAATAAAAAATCAACATAATTTTGTTGTTTGTGCACGAAAAAATGTACCTCCTTTTTATTAACTTTTGAAATTTTTAATAGGAATGTACACAATTGTATGGTTGACTCTGGTGCATCATCAAATGTGATGCCTTTGTCCGTATGCGAGAAAATTAATGCCGAAGTAAAACCTTCTGATTTAAACATCATCCAGTTAGATCGAACTAATGTTAAAGTTATTGGTGAACTCAAAAACGTGTTGATAAGATTATCGTCCAATCCCAAAGTTCATCAAGTAATCGATATTATTGTTCTTGACATTCCTGAAGTTTATGGTTTTTTTTTTAGTAGAGATTGGTTAGAACAGTTGCACAGATATTTCACTACAGACTGGTCTCATTTATGGCTTCCAGAAAATGGACAGCCCAACAAGATCAGAATAAACAAAGAACGTTACCTTAAGTACACTGTGACATATCTGAACGACCCAAATGAGCCTTTTGTTACCACTACAAATTTGATTGAAACACAGGGAATGAATATTTTTCTCGGTAATTTCATGACTGAAACTTCCTCTATCACTGATACAGAACAACAATATGAAGTTACAACCTATACTCAGGCACCAACTTTGCCAAATATTCCAAATATTGCTAATGACACACAAATTTGGTCCTATATTTTGATGGATCCAAATCTCGAGAAGGGGCAGGTGATGGTTGTGTAATCATCGACCCTATAAGTAATAAAATATTTATTTCTTTTCGATTAGAGTTTGAATGTACTAACAACACAACAGAGTACAAAGCACTTCTGTAGGGACTAAGGAAGGCACTGGACATGAACATGCACAAATTGGTTGTATTTGGTGATTCAGAAATAGTAGTCAAACATGTAAGAAATGCAATACATTGTTTGTCACCGCATCTGAAGAATCACCAAACCGAGGTATGGGGTTTAATGAATTTTTTTATATCATTTAATATAAATTCCATTCCTAGGATGAGTAATTCAGAAGTTGATTTACTAGCCAATGTTGCTTCTAAATTGTTTCATGTTAAAGGTATTTCTCCTAATGCATTCTCGGTAGAAATGTTATTCAGGCCATCGATTCCGGACAATATAAAAAACTGGAGAGTATTTGAGTATGATCAACATATCATAATTTTTTTGCATATGGAAGACATCTTCGAGGATGCATTTATTTATGAAAGCACTCATTCGAGATGGTAAATTATATCCCCAAATTTGTTGTGAGATTAGAGAAATTTTATGACCTACATGACAAGTTTAGAGGAGTAGTCAATTGCAAAACAAATAGTTCATCTTTGTTGTACAAAACTGTAAATTTAGGAACACGAGATAATCCTCAAAATATTAATCTGGGAAAGGAGTGTTCTAAACAAGAAAGATCCTCTTTTATAAAATTATTCAAAGAATTTAAAGATGTATTTGCTTGGAAGTACGATGATCTAAAAACTTTCAACCCAAACATCATACAACATGTAATCTCTATGAAACCCCAAACTCAACCTTTCCAACAAAAATTGAGGAAAATGCATCCTAAATTGGAGCTTATTGTGAAAAGGGAACTAAATAAATTACTTACTGCAAAGATAATTTTTCCAGTTAGGCATACTCAATGGGTATCTAAATTAGTCCCTGTAAGGAAGAAGAGTGGAGAAGTTCGACTTTGTGTCAATTTTCGAATTTAAATCGAGCATCTGATAAAGACAACTACCATGTTCCCCCAATGGAACAAATTATGTAACAGGTGTCTGGTTCTGAAAGACTATCTTTATTAGATGGTTTCTCAGGTTATAACTAGGTCCTTATGTCCCCTTCAGACCAACTTAAAATCACCTTTCGTACCCCGTGGGGCACTTATGCCTACAAAAAAATGCCTTTTGGACTGATAAATGCTGGTGCCACTTTTCAGAGAGCAATGGACATTGCTTTCTGTGACCTCATCAACTAGTCAGTTGTGGTCTATCTTGACGATGTCACTGTCTTTTCAAAAAATAAGAAATATCACCTGTCTCATCTTAGGGCTATGTTAGAACGATGTCGCAAGTTCGACATATCACTCAATCCTAAAAAATCAGTCTTTGCGGTAGAACAAGGGAAACTGCTTGGGTTTATAGTGTCTAAAGATGGAATGATAATCAATCCTGAGAGAACCCAAGCCATTTAAAAACTTCCTCCTCCTTCTTCCAAAAAGACCATGCAATCCTTTTTGGGTAAAATTAATTTTGTGAGACGATTTGTCCCAAGTTTTTCTGAAATGGTTAGACCTCTACAAAATCTAATTAAAAAGGATGTTTTATATAGATGGGGACAACAAGAAAGTAAAGATTTCAATTCAATTAGAAAATCCATAATAAAAGCACCTTCCCTGATGAACCCTAATTTTTCTTAGGATTTCACTCTATACACTTTTGCGTTTGACAGATCCTATGCTGTTGTGCTTACATAGAAAAATGTTGAAAGCAATGAGATACCCATTGCCTTCATGAGCTCTACTTTTAAATGAACAGAACTTAATTACCCCGCGGTAAATCAACAAACATATGTTGTTTTTAAATTAGTCAAACACTTCAGGTCTTCCTGTTGAAATCCAGGACCAAAGTTGTTGTTCCTTACCCTGCTATAAGAAATATGTTAGTACAAAAAGAGATGGGTGAGAAAAGGGAAAATTGGATGACATCACTTCAGGAATATGATTTTGAAATAACCCCTGCCAAAATTGTTAGAGGTCAAGGCCTTTGTAAATGAGTGGCTGATTCAGTTGAGAAATCATAAAGTCAAACACATGCATCAACTGTAAATCAACATGATGAGAAACATATCAGTTGTACACAAACTGTGCCAAATTCCTGGTATGATAATATTAGATTTTATTTATTGCATGGATATTCTCCTCGCAATATTGATCCCAAAAACATAAGAGAATGTAGGCTTAAATCTTCATCTTTCCAATTAATCAATGATATATTATTTCGAAAGAACTTTGATGGTGTTTTTAAGCGTTGTTTAGAAAAAGAGGAGTTCGAAAAAGTGTTGGCTGAACTTAATTTTGGTGATGTCGGTGGTCATTTTGGTGGAGATACCAATGTCCACACAGTGTTAAGGCATGAATACTATTAGCCTACCTTGTTTAAGGATGGCCATACGTTGTCCGACAAGTGTATAATCTATCAAAAGGTTGTAGGATGGGTGAAAAAGGAAACTTTTCCTTTGCAACCCATTACAGTAGATGCCCCTTTTCAGCAATGGGGCCTAGAAATTATAGGATAAATCAATCCTTCTTCCTTGCAAAAACACAAGTACATTCTCATGGAAACAGACTATTTTATGAGATGGTCTGAAGCATTACCTTTAAAAGTGGTCAATACAAATCAGGCAGTGTCATTTATGAAATCCCATATTATCACTCGATTCGACATCTGTAACATACCCAACCACCCACAGGCCAGGCCATGCTACCGACAAGCCCACCCTTGGACTTCGTACTCTTACTGATACCTTCTTTCATTAATAAGAATGCATAAGATACAAGATTTAACGACATGCACAACAATATCCAACACGCATGCATAATCTAAGATTTAGTTAAACGATAATTAAAATACACAGCAGAATACATTCATACACAGATAATAACATCACAACGGAGAACACTTATCTTTATAAAAAGGTGACATCAACTGGTTGCAGGCCAAGGACATTCCACCCAACCATAGACACCACTGCTCCAAATCTCAACAACAGTGTCACCCCCGAGCCAAGGCTATGAATCCACAAGGACAGTTCCAGAGTGTACTTGGGTTCCCAAACTAGTCAGCTCTCAAGCTCTCACAGGTTTCCCAACATCCACAACAATCCAAGTACCCAACTCTCTTCCACCCAGCCTGTACCACCCAAGAGAATGGACCTTCACCCTTCTCTGCCACGCAGTCCCTCAGGCAGTCCTTCTCCTTTTTCCAGGGCCTC
>SNQJ01S0035054.1:0-20005 GCA_010110895.2 Picea sitchensis
GTATCTTGTGATAGGGAGAGTTCAAATCCAATTGCTACATTTTGTCCTGGGAAGCCCTTCTAACACAAGCGTCAATCATGAGGTCACATTAGGACTGACAAAGTTACTCACCCTGCTTTGTTGGTTTTAGTGTAGAGATTGTGTGTATTATTGGGGGTCACTTGAGGTTATACCCACGATTATGTGTGGGAGCTTCTTGAGTTGATTTTAAGCTAGATACCCTGCCTTTGCGCATGGATCGCACTGTCGACTATTTCCCCAGGCATCATTGTTGTAGTTGGTAACCTTAGTAGCCTATCTCTTTAGGGTATTTACATGAGGTGACTGTGGAGGGGAAAGTCTTCACAGTACCTGGAATCAATGTTGGCCAAACTCACTCGGGCTACTTGGAGGGTATACCCATGATTATGTGTGGGAGCTTGCACCAGGGTGTAAGTCTGTTAAGTAGGTCATCAACGTAACTTTTCCACCCGCTTTATCCCAACCCCTTATTGTCTTGATTTCGCGACGTTGGATTTCATCACCAACTAGTGAATTCGAAATAAGAAGGTTTGTTTTCTTGGTTTGATTTCTATATTTGATTAGTGAGTGTTGTTTGTTTCTCTAGTTGGCCATAGATTTGTTTCGTTCTTTATTTGGTTCAGCCAACATCGAACTTCATCATTCATGTAATATGAAAGGGCTACCCCCAGAAGATCTAGAATGCTACCTTCCTTTTCTTCCTAACTCACCAGAGGGCTATCTTGAGGGAGCAGTGAATAACAAAGTAGCCTCACAAGTTCGAAGTTCACACTCTTTGGAGGGATAATGAATTGTTTCAAATTATTTAGAGGCATTGAGACTTCCCCCAAATCTATTATTCAGTATTATACATTTTCTCCAGATGAACTCATCGGGGGAAATTGTTGTTGTTGAGAATACTGAAGTACCTACTGGACCTAACATATGGTCTGGAGTAGACGATCCTTTTTTTCAAAGTGAATCATTTAGAACCCTGGCTCACAGTGTTGGCATTTTTAATCCTAGCTCCACCCATTCTTCAGTACATGATCTTTACATCATGCTAGGAATGAGTTATAATCAACCTATGACATCACAAATGCCTGAGACGTTTGTTACCTATAAGGTACCTTTAGACCATTTTACTGGCATGACCAGTAATTTCACCATAGTCTCAAACCAATTGTTGATTGGTTCCGACTCAATTATTCCTCTCTAGATGGCCCATTATAATATGGTCCCACAAGCTATGATTGTTTCTACCAGAAACGTGGTTATCACTCAAGATCCTATTGGAACATCACTTCTTCTTAGAACAAATCCGTCACTTCCCCCTGGGTATAATGCTTTGAAAACTTCCATTGCTATTCCTACTCAGAATCCATCCAGAGGGTCTGGATGTTTTGTTCCTCCTAGGTATAATGTCGCTAGTCAATTTGTTGCTACACCTACCCAAGTTCTCTCTAGGGGGGCCTACATTCCTCCTCCACCTTTGTTTGGAGGATATAATTGTCCTATCCCTAGTGGATCCTATTGTCACAGGGGAAGACCCAGGGTTCAATTCTACAACAATGCACCAAAAAAACCTTAACTACCGACCCTTTCGGAAACACCTGCGAAGAAGATGAGGTCTCACTTGAGGTAGAGGCAGGCGTGGTTTCAGGACTCAAGTGTCTACAATCTTAGCTAGGACATAGGCCTGTGATTATATCGCTTACAGAGAACTTAGAATTGATCATTCATCAATATTCAAACCTTGTTATACTTCATAGATATCACATATCATCACATCAATCACTTAGATCAAAGGTATATTAGTACTTAGCAACAATAAAATAGATCAGATCCACTAGATCGACACAAAGCATCTTCATACATATCAGATCTATTATTCATACACATCTAATGAATCACAAAGCATAAGTAGATATATCTAAATATATCAAATCACTTAGAAAAAGAAGGGATAAACACATAAAGTCAAATCACAAAGCATAACACACAGATTTACGTGGTTCACCCCCACCCTGGGGCTACGTCCACCAACTCTTCTTCTTTATTATCATCGTCCAATCAGTTATAAGCCCAGAGCCTTAGAAACCCTTACTATGCATAGGACAAAATATTTGTGCATCTTGCTAGATCCTTCTTCCTTGCCCTTCAACACAAAGCCTTCTATACCTTCACACAAGGACTTGCACTAAGCTCTGCAAGTCTATACAGAATGCACAAAACTCTTGATCACACAAATTCCCTCTTGGCACTCAGCCTATATCACATAGATACAATATTATTCTCTATTACTCCTTTCTTACATTTGCCTATCCTTCTATTTATACATAAAAAATGAGCCTAAGTGTGGGTAAACCCATGGGAATACATCCCTTTCCCATTACATATTCCCAAAACCCAAAAAGGGACCAAAATTGGGTTGAGATTCTGCAGTCTCCGCTTCGTCTGGCACTCCATATTTGACAGGTTGTCTAAGTCCCAAAAATAGTCAAATATGACCAAGTGCTCCCAAAACTTGGTCAAGGGCCAACAGGCGCCCAACACTCACCTATGACTCATCCTGAGTCACTCTGGTCTGAGAAATTCTGGCTCGAACACCTCAATATTGGCTCGAGCTACTTCGACTTGCTGCAATGCTATGGCCTCTTTCTGAGCGAACTCCTGGATGAGTGCATCATTGACTGGCCCTTCTAGGCTTTGTTCTGTTGTTATGACAACCTCTTCTAACTAGGCTCCTTGGATTTCAACTTCGTTGAACAGTTGGCATGCCTTCTCTTTCACTGGTTGAATTTGTTGAGAGACTTCCATCACTTTTCTCTAGATTGTGTAGATATTTTGTTAGGTTGTGCATTGCTCAGGAAACCTCTTCATTCTTTCAACTGGTGTTAAGGCCTTCAGCTACGCCTGTAGCGTATCTACATGCTACTTTGCTTCCTGGATTTGCGACTCTAGTTCCTGTAACTCTGTATTTTCTGTAAGGTTTTCATATGTCTGAGCGCTCCTAGAGCTCAACTACTTTCAATCCAAGTCAATAGATTTCATTCTGCTAATTGCGCTGCGAGCAGTTGCCTCCCTTAGGTGTCTGATTTCTTGAGGAGTCTCAGGCACGGTACAAAGTTCTATATCTACGATTCATTGTTGGATTAACTCTTCAAGTTGAGCCACCTACTGTGGGACTCGTTCCTTGGTTGTCACTTCTATGACTTTCACAGAGAGAAGTGCATTGCGAACCCTTTCTTGTACTTCGATTTTCTCTACGAGCAAATGTTCCTTGTTTTTCTATAAAGCTGCTTTCTCTTCATCCCATTTTCTTTGTAGAGAAATATTTTCCCTTTTTGCTGTACTTATGTGGTCCTCAAGGTATTTATTAACTTGCACTAAATCCTGGGTGGATTGTGAAGTCTCTTCTGGAGCTTGTCGCAGTCGAGCTTCGACTGTATCAGCAATCCGATGTAGTTGGGTTGGATCATCACCTAAGTTTGGTGTTCCTCATGGTAGGGGCACAGTGGAAACTGCACAGTAGACTGTATTACTTACTGTACTCCTTGAGGCTCATCACTAATGCGACTAAACACTTCCTCCTACTTGGCTTCCTCCTTCTCCTATCTCTAGCGAAGTATCGTTCAGTGCAGTGATTATGAAGTTGAATTCATCTGGAGTAAGAACAGTCTCAAACTTGGTTTTGGTTGCCTTAGATTTCTTCCAGGATGAAGGATTTGGTGGGGTAAACTTCCTTTTCTTGGAGGGATCATCCTCCTTTCTAGGCGATGTAACTTCACCTTTATTTTGCTTGACCTCTGTGTTACCTGGCTCTCCACCATCACCTCCCTGCACATGTAAGATCGAAGTGGTATTCACAGAAGTATTGTTGACATCTTGAAATTATTCATCTTTCTTGGTCTTTCTTGGTCCAAGGGTATCATGCACAAGTTATGGACTATCTATATCATAAATATCTACGGTTTCTGCTGAGATGAGGAGTTCTACCGACCACTCCTTGGTGATTTCTTCCAAGTCTTCTTATGCTAACTTATAATAGGACTGTAAATGTTTCTCGTTCTCGTCAGCACATGCTGTGATGTATATAAATTTCCTATATTCGTTGAACTTCATTAGTGGTTGAAACCTTTAAGGGGTGTTTGGAGCGATGCACGGTGTATATTGGATTGCAATCTTCAATTGGTTGTAGTAGGTGTGGAAGACAGCATTGGATTTCCACTACTTGTTCATATCACTCGAGTGCCACAAGGTATTGAAATTCATAGCCAAAGGTTCAAAGAGCTCGATGTCCAGGAAATTCACACCTTCTGGCATCTCCCATGCGATGAAAGATATCAATATGAGAAGCCAGTTGAAGTGGAACTCATATCCTTGGTCCTGCGCTCCTCTGCAATCAAGCTCTAGCTAGTTCGCAAGGTACTATGCCCAATTCAATTGTAGTCCTTTTGTACACTTCCCAACGAGGCCAACAACAAACCCAATTACTTGGGTGGGCTGATTCTTGCAAACTAGATTGACTGCGATCATTTGACATTTGAGGTGCAGTGCATCATTCTGGATAGAGGCTACCTTGTAACCTCGCATACCCTTATATACATATCCATAAGTTTCTTTGATTTTTTGGGCTAATGCTCAGTCTGAGGTATTTCGAGGGTAAAACTTATGTGGGTCAAGGCCCTGCATGCTCAGCCATGTGATCCGATTGATCAAGGTTGGATCCACAGTGATGCAACGTTTCAACCATAAGTATCCTCCGTGGTAGCAGGACAACAACAATTTCATGCATGTGTTTACTTCTTGGTGTCGGCCAAAGTGTGGAATCTTCATCACAATAAGCAGTGTGGACTGCACGAGGTTCTGGGTCCATGGTTCTAGGATAATATTCAAATTCTTTCCATTGGTCCTGGTCAAGTACTTATGCGGGGCCAACATGTTGTAAGCTTTTCGATCTCCAAGGTTGAAGTCACTAAATTTCAGTGTTGTGAGCTTATCCTAGTCGGTGAGAACTACGTGCACCCCTTTCAGAAGGTACACAGTGATCATGACATATTTGAACTCTCAGGGTACACTATCACGGTTGATGGCGCCACTCAGAGGGGGTATATAGGAAGGTATAATTCTCAAAATCAGCTTGGCATTGGCGAGGTCATCTTAGTGCTTAGTACGTTTGTCATCAGCTAGCCAGGATGGACCGATGTGAGCAGTGGATGGAGAGGATTCCATTCCTCTCATGGATGATGCCCATAATCCTGTGGATAACCCTCACTCCAACATCACTCTCTTAGTCCTTAGCTCAAGGAGAACTTTTGTTACAGATTATTCGGTAGCGGTAAGATCGTCGGACATACGTGCTCAAGATAAGATAATCGGGTCCATGACGATCTTAGACACTGCACTAGAGTGAACAACAAGAGCACAATGAGCATTGTATACAATTTCTAATCTACGGGTTTCAAATTCTTAGTTGGCAAAAGTGTTCTTTATTCTTGGTGCGATGAGATAAATAGGCAATCTTGGAAACAATTTACTTGCAATGGTTATGAGCCTCATTTACTCTTCTTATGTCTGTTATGGTGTGGTCCAACGGTCTAGTGGAAAACCATAAATTATTTTCTAGCCATTCGATGCAGTAGTTGAATGGATATATCGGATTCCAATGGCTATATTTATTCGCCATAGAGAAGTGGCATATGTCACTGTTATGATATCCCGACAAAGCTCCAATTCTGTAAAGTTTCTTTCTGCGAGGTACCCTTTGGAACCTGCTATAACTTCTCAATCTTGACCTTGTTCTTACGTAGCTTCCTAGCCTTTTTGCCCGTGAACTTCGTCTTGGTGGTTCTTTTCCCATTCATATTCTTATTTTCCTTCGGCATAGTCACTTCGTGCTGCTGAGATCCTTTCTTAGGATTCAGGTGTATCACTTCTTCTTTATCTGGGGTAGAAATGTCATCCTTTTGTCTGTCTTCTGATGTTCTTGTAGCTTCGATATCTGGGCTTCTAGTTTCAAGTAGCTTTGATCTGTTCTCTTATTCTTCAATCAACTGTGCAATCTTTCAGGTAATGAAATCTTTTAACTCTTGTCTCTTCTATTCTAAGAATTCTTCTTCTTCCTTCTTTCTAGATTGATCTCTATCAATCCAATATTTTCATAGTAACATGGTAAAGGGGGCACTTCCTTCAACTAATTTAATAATCTCAAAATCTTCCCTTATCAAAGTTCCATTGACTGTCATAGGTATTTGAATGAGATTTCCACATAACATCATCAGTTTTACTCTGAATAGTCCTATTCCTCCTAATTAAGGGATCATAGCAGGCTTCCCTATAGCTTCCCAAGTTCTTTTTGGAATAATGTTCACTTGTGTCTCTTCATCAAGGACATAGTCAATGTCAAAGTCTCCTACTCTTTCTTCAATGAATTCTTTTTATTTGAAAATATTTGATAGTCTAACATATCGGTGGTCATTCAGGGTCTCTTTCATTTGTATCAATACCTTCTCTAATTCTTTCTAGGGTTCTTCCTCTTCTAGATCTGTCTTAGGGTTTTCCTAATTCAGATTCATTTCTTCCAGCCTAGATATCATTCTAGGGCAATCCAATACTTCATGGTCCATAGCTTTGCAACAAAGACAACTATATCCTCTGTCAGGGAATTCCTTAGCAATATGTCTAGGTATTTTGCAACTATAACAGAGGGTCACTCCTATCCTTCTTTTAAATGATCCCAAACTTCTTCTATACTGCGCACTAGGCTCATGGTAGCTAATCCGCAAAAAAATCTTTGTAGGATCCTACAGCCATTTGTTAGTCCAAACATTTTTTCTATGCATAGGTATAACATATATATCACTATTCTTATCAGATCTACTCATATCAAGCTTTTTTTCATCTATCAGTGCCTCAATTTCCAAACTAGGATAAACTCTATTAAATATACCTAGATCCATACCTTAGAAACAAAAAATTTCACTTACCTTACTTATATAGAGAACAAAGCCTCCAGATCTAAAACTTTTAACTACTCTTACCTTTATCAGAGCACAAATCTTACAGATCTTACCTCTTTTAGTCAAGAATTCCCACTTTTACCTTTCTCGGAGCACAAAGCATTCAGATCTCGTTCCTTTTCTTTAGATCCAACCTCTTTTCTTTTAGGTCGGGCCTCTTTCTTTCAAATCAAACCTCTTTCTTTCAGATCATGCCTCTTTCTTTCAGATTGGGCCTCTTTCTCTCAGATTGGTCCTCTTTCTTTCAGATCAGATAGAATACTTCACACTAGGGCATATATCCACGCACAAAGATTCCATAGTTTCAGGAAAAATCTTTGCACAAATCTTCTTCTTTCTGAGTTCCCAACAATCACAGTTTCAGTCCTGACAATAGAACCATTTGTTGGCATAGGGGTTGACCCAGGGTTGAACGCTACAACAACGCACCAACAAAACCCTAACTACTGGCCCTTTTAGAAACACCTGTGAAGCATATTAAGTCTCACATGAGGTAGAGGCAAGGGTGTTTGTAGGACTCAAGTGTCTACAACCTTAGCTGGGACATAGGTTTGTGATTGTATCACTTAGAGATCACTTAGCATTGATCATTCATCAATATTCAACCCTTATTATAATTCTCAGATAACACAAAACATCGCATCATTCACTTAGATCTAAGGTATATTAGTACTTAGCAACAATAAAACATATCATATCCAGTAGATCATCACTAAGCATCTTCATACATATCAGATCTACTATTCATACACATCTAATGAAGCACAAACCATAAGTAGATCTATCTAAATATATCAAATCACTTAGCAAAATAAGGGATAAACATGTCAAGTCAAAGAACAAAGCATAACACAGAGATTTACATGGTTCACCCCCACCCTGGGGCTACGTCCACCAACTCTTCTTCTTTTTTATCGTCGGCCAATCGGTTACAAGTACAAAACCTTAGAAACCCTTACTACGCATATGATAGAAGATATGCGTAGATTGCTAGATCCTTCTTCCTTGCCCTTCAACACAAATCCTTCTATACCTTCACACAGGGACTTGCACTAAGCTCTGCAAATCTATACAGAATGCACACAACTCTTGGTCACACAGATTCCCTCTTGGCACTTGGCCTATACCACATAGATACAATATTCTTCTCTATTACTCCTTTCTTACATTTGCCTATACTTCTATTTATATATACAAAATGGGACTAAACATGGGTAAACCCACGAGCCTACATCCCTTTCCCATTACATATTCCCAAAACCGAAAAAGGGACCCAAAAGTGGGTCGAGATTCTGCAATCTCTGCTTCGTCTAGCACTCCACCTTCGACAGGTTGTCAAAGTCCCAAAAATGGTTAAATATTACCAAGTGCTCCCAAAACTTGGTCAAGGTCCAATAGATCCAATCTAGTTGGAGGCATCAGTCATTCTGTCACTTCTAGTTTTCAGATTCATGTTGGAGGTCAACCTCAAGTTGGGGGGAAACCTTAATTTGGGGGTCAACCTTAGATTGGGGGACAACCTCAAATTGGGGGGAAACCTCAAGTTGGAGGCCAAAACCTAGCTTATGGACAAAATATACAAGTGTTACAATCTCAACCTTGGAATATTCCTTTCCAAGGGAATCAACAACCATCTGGGGGAAAACATCCTCGAGTTAATTCTTTTGTACCCTGTAATCTCGGTCAACCATATCCAATTTCTATGAATCCTACTTGGGGTAAAAAATTTCAGTCTAATGCTCCTTTCCAAGGGAACATACCTAATGTTAATCAAAACCCTCCACAACCCAATCTATCAGGACTGTCTAAATATCTACAGACTTCTTATGGTCCTATTGGTATACCTATGGGACTTCCTCCTCAAAACTACTATTTTCCTCAAGTGAATAGACAATTTCCTTTTCTATCCACTTTGCATTTACCGGATTTGTCTAGGATTTTGGATGATCTTATTTTGCATTCTCCTTATTGGCTCGTCATACTGGCCAAGTTAGCATCTGACATTCCTAAGTTTGACGATCGATTGAGAGAATACCCAAATAATCATGTCATGAATTTCCATATTTGGTGTCCATCCAACTCATTGATGGATGACTCTATACGATTACAACTTTTCCAATGAACTCTCATAGGTTCGGTAGCCAAATGGTATATTGAGTTTCCAGAAGGATTCTTTAATGAATTTAATACCCTAGCCATGGCCTTCTTAACACATTACTAGTTTCCAATTCGATATGAGACGTGAATGGAAATTTTGATTTCTTTTAAAAAATCTTCTTCCACTCATATTTCTGATCATATCCATGAGTAGAGGAGGAGAAGATGCTTAAATAAAGTTCTCCTTCCTGATCAACTATTGGCTGAGTGGTTTACCAAATCACTCATTGGGCCCATATCCCATGATGTGTCCATGGGTGATGTCATCATTGAAGAGGAGGTGATTATTCATGCTCAGTAGAAAGATATCATTTATTCGCAAACAAGCACACTTTACGACTTTATCATTGACACTCCTTGTCCTTCTACGGATCCTAACCCAACACCTCCAATATCTTCTCATGTTGTTGATGGTGTGATTGGCACCTTCCATGATGAGACTCAATCTACAAATGATATTCATACCAATATCAAGTCTACAACTTCTAATGTACAAAATACTCCTACTCCTACTCCTACTGGTAAAACTTCTGAAGTTAATTCGGTTCAATCTACACCTACCGGTAAAAATAAAAATAAAAATAAAGGGAAGGGTAAGAATAAGGAGGAAAAAAATACTATTTAGCAATCTAAGAAGCCTAAAATGCATCCTGCTGATGAGAAATATAAATGTAAACCTCATTATCCTTGCCTTATTTTTGGTGACGATCATTATACGAAAGATTGTCCACGATGTGTTGAGGTTACTAAGTTCATGCAAGGGACAGAGAAGCCTTCTACACCTTTCATCTTGTCCCAACCGCTTACTTCTTAGCAGCAGGCCCAATTGGTCATCCATGACCAACCCTCTCCCTCCACCATGTTTTATGTCGTTATGTATACGAGTGACTCCAAGAAGAAAAAAGTTGTAGTTGCAACTTGAGACAAAGATTATTCTCCATCGAAATATAAAGTTGACAATTTACCACCGTCATTGGTTCAACCTCCTCCTCAAACTTCACCTCCAAATGGTCCTCCTCATCTCGAACGACCAGGTCTTGATATAGTTCTTCACCCTCCCCCCAAGGGTGTTGTTCGAAAGTCTTCATTTAATCCTCACACATGTGTTGTCCAAAACTATAGTATTGTAGAAGACCTTGCACAAGCACCCTCTGCAGTGTCGACTCTCAAAATCTTTCAAAGTTGTCCTACTCAACGGAAGGCGTTGTTAACAACTATTTGTGGAATTGATCCTACCGATACCAATTTGATAATATTTGACTTGGAATATCATATTCCCAGGATTCCTCCTCAATTAGCCTTTCAGATCCAAGTTGTTGTGGAAAACAAAAATATTTGTCGGACCATTATTGATGAAGGAGCCTCGACTTGCATTATGTTCGTTACTTGTTGGAAATCTATTGGTTCTCTTTCCCTTACCAAGTCGCACAATACTCTTAAGGAATTAAATGGTACAAGTTTTAAAAATTATGGTGTTCTTCCTTCGTTGTCTATTACACTAGAAAGTAAATTGGTCAATGTTGAATTTGAGGTCTTTGATGCACCTATTGATTACAATCTTCTACTTGGCCATAGGTGTATTGACTCCATGCACGCAGTTATTTCTACCCTTTTTCGTGTGTTACATTTCCTGCACCAAGGAAAGTTCATTACTATTGACCAACTAGCCTTCCTTAATTTTGATTCACGTACTAGAAACATGCCTTTTATCTTGAAGACACCTCTCAGTTATGATAATGTCGTCATGAGTCTTTTAAAAGATTCAACTTTGATGGGTGCATTTCCTATTCCACCACCCGATCTTCCTCCTCCTTTTGTCACTTCGATTAACATGATCTTAACCGTTGTTCATGAAACCCCCAAGTAATATTACCCATGGATAGTAACTAACACTGGTGATTATCTTTGTTACGACGACCAGATGCCTTTAATTCTGGTCGAATCAACTTATCAAGTTATTCAATCAACAACTCCCTCTCCTCCTTCTCTTTATGATACATCTCCTGATCTGTTCCACGTGATCTTTCCCACTGATGAGATTATCATGTCAGTCATGTCTATGGAAGATACTCCATGGGATGATGGGCATCATCGTTCTATCCTCTTCCTAGAATGTGATACCATAGAGATCTACCAATGGATTTCGATGTCATCGATTGTTGTTGTTATTTCTTTTGTTCCTGAGTCAACACACGATGTTTTTTATGAAGGGAACTTGAGTAATATTTCACCTACCATTCCACTTGATATATATATTAAACCTAGAGTCGTGGAAAATTTTCATATCGGTGCCTCATGTTCTACTGATGAGATCTACACCTATAAATCCCCTTTTCAAGAATTTTGTGACGTTTTTTCCTAGAGTTATGAAGAAATTCCAGGTATTGATATCAATATTGTTGTGCATGAGATTAAGACTTATCTGGATGCTAAACCCATTTGGAAGAGACTTCACCCAGTACATCCATGTAAAGTTGTTGTTATCAAGCTTGATGTCGAAAAACTTCTTAACGTTAGCTTTGTCTATCCCATGGCTTTGACCGATTGGGTATCCAATGTTGCTTCGGTCAATAAGAAACAAGGCACAATCCACGTTTGTGTGGATTGTAGGGATATAAATAAATCTTGTCCTAAGGACAATTATCCAACCCCTTTCTTTGAGAAGATCGTAGATGACTATGCCGGGAGTGAAATATTCTCCTCGATCGACGGTTTCTCTAACTATAATCAAATCAATATTTTACTAGCGGATCAAAACAAGACTACTTTTATTTTCTCTTGAGGAACCTTTGCCTACTAGAAATTACCCTTTGGTCTCAAAAATGTTGGTGCGATTATTCAGCGCACTACGTCTTACAATTTTCATGAAATTAAGAACATTGTACAACTCTATTTAGATGATCTACCGACACATTCCATGCATCGTAAAGATCACTCGACACATTTGCGGGCCTTTTCCTACGCTATCGTTATTATCACATATGTTTGAATCCACACAAATTTGTTTTTTGTGTGGAATCTGGCAGACTTCTAGATTTTATTATGTCTATACATGGGATTCAGGTAGACCCCTTGAAGGTTGAGGCTATCATTAATCTACCTCGTCCTTCCATGATATGTCAACTCCAAAGTTTGCAAGGGAAGGAAAACTTTTTACGTCGATTCATTCCCAATTACGTTGAATTAATGAAAGGATTTACTTATCTTATCAAGAAATTTTACGAATTTGTATGGGATAATATTGAAAACAAATCTTTTGAGGCTTTGAAACTTTCTTTAACCCATACACCACTGGTGTTTCCCCCTGACTATAACCAAGACTATTTCTTGTACTTAGATGCTTCAGACTCTACCATTGCTATGGTATTAGTCCAAGAGGATGATTCACATGATGAACATGTGATATACTATTTGAGTCAGAGTCTCATGACTACCGAAACCAAATACCTACATGTGGAGAAGATGGCCTTAGCAGATGTTCAATTTGTTCAACGTTTTCATCACTACATCTTGTTACGCAGAACCACAGTCATTTCTGACTGCAACCCCATGCAACATATCCTTACCCGACAATTGTTGGGGGGAAAGTACTCCAAATGGATATTTATTCTCTAGGAGTTTGACTTGGAGTTGGAACGGGCTAAGTCAAAGAAGTCTTTTGTTTTTGTCGAATTGATATGTGACCTTCCCTCTAGTGAGACTGAAAATGTGGAAGAGGATTCTTTACCTGATGAATCCCTTTTTTTGATCAGTTTTGATGACGTATGGTATGAATATATTATCATCTATCTCCAGACTCAAACTTTCCAGCCTAATATCTCTAGTACAGATCGTCATCATATATGGTATCAATCTCATCAATAAATCATCCTTGGTGATACCCTTTACTGTCATGGTATTGATTCCCTATTTCGACGATGTCTCACATATGATGAAGCTGAGAAATATTTGAATGACTGTAACTCCAGATCATGATGCAGTCATATGTCAGGGTATGCCACTGCCCAAAAGATCTTACAAGATGGTTATTTTTGGCCTTCATTGTTTAAGGATTTCATTACTTTCGTCCAGAAATGCCACGCTTGTCAAACTTAAAACAATAAGATTTGATCTCACCCTGATCCTCTTCACCCTATAGTTTTCATTCGTCCATTCGCAAAATGGGGAATTGACTTCATGACATGTAACCCTCACTTGGTCGGGGGGCATAGATACATTATTGTAGCTGTGGATTATTTCACTAAATGGGTCGAGGCGATGCCTACATTTGATAACACCGGGAAAACTGCAGTGTTGTTCATATTCAATCATATCATTACTAGAGTTGGTGTCCCTCAAGCCATCGTTAATGATCATGGTAGTAATTTTCGCAATTTTATGATGTATGAACTTACTGATAAGTTGGGTCTTCACCATGAAAAATCAACACCCTATTATCCGCAAGCCAATGGCTAGGTTGAGGCAATTAACAAATTTCTCACTACTATGCTTCGACAAATGGTAGGAATTCATAAGTCAAATTGGCACACGATGTTGTTCTCAGCATTATGGGCCTATCAAACATTCGTTAAGTCTCCCATGGGATTCACACCTTTCCAGTTAGTATATGGTATCAAAGCAATTTTTTTGATTGAATGTGAAATACCATCTTTGAAACTAGCCATCAAACTTCTCCCTAACACCTCTACTGAAGAGGAACGTCTTTTGTATTTGATGCAATTAGACGAAACCCATTGTGATGCTTCCTTAGTTATTGAAACTCAGAAAAAAATGTGTTAAATCCTAATATGACAAGCATGTCAAGCCACATGTTTTTTCTGAACGTGATCTAGTTCTTCTTTACGAGAAATATTGTGATTTTCTAGGGGCCAGTAAATTCGAGCCCATGTGGCGGGGTCCTTATATTGTGAAACAAGTGTTGGAGAAGGGAGCTTATGAGCTGGTAGATTATGATGGAGTCCCTTTGAGTGAACCCATAAATGGGATTTACTTGAAGACTTACTATACTTAAGTCATCTTTGCATGAGTGTTGTGTATTTTTAGTGTATCACACTCTTGTATTCTCTTTCATTGTTTGGTTCCACCGTTCGACTGCTTAACTTGCATTGTTCTTGGTTTCTAGATGTCGGTGTCTTCACTACCCTACATTGGATTCGCTGATGGCGCTAGTCGCAGTACTCAAAACTTATCATCTATTTCTTGGGCAATCTATGCACCTACATATGAATTGATTAGTCTACATGGTGTTTTCCTTGGTTGTGCAACTAACAATATCGTGGAATATAGTGTAGTCATCGAATTATTGACCGATATTGTTTCACTTGGAATTCGTCATCTTGTTGTATGACTTGATTCAAAGTTAGTGGTACTACAGTAGAGTAATGTTTATTCTATCTGAAGTCCTACATTGTTAAGGGTATATTTACAAATTCACCTCTTGGAACGTCATTTTGATTACATTGAATATCAACACATTTCTAGATGTATAAATACACTAACAAATGCATTAGATAATTATGTATTAGACAAACATTTGAGACATTTATAAAATCCAAACACATTTTTTTACATAAAACAAGTAAGTCGGTAGGAGCCTCATATTAATAATGATAAAATTTTACAAAACGTGTTTTTGTCCGAATACCAAAATACCAAAAATGTGAAGCACATGGCTTCATATACAGCAGAGCATCAAGCATGCTTCTTACTATAACAAGAGACTAACCGTGCTACTCTATGGAGAAGTCAACTGATGGATGTAGACAAACCCATTGTATATCACTGATAATGCATGGGAATATCATCTATAGAGGCATCTAGGATGTTCATTGTGAGTCCCTCCATATTTTGTTCCATGGTCTCGAAGTCAACAAAAGCCACTCCTACTATGACACCTCTCTCCCCTCGCCTCTAAATAGGGGATGAAACTAAAAGACGATACGGTCCCACAAATGCATCGTCGAAGAGAACTTGATTATTCATCGGATAAACTATGTTATCACTCTGTAAATTCCTAGAGGTTTTCGTGTTATAGAATAAATTTACTAGAGGTAACTTTATCCAACTGCTTCAAAACTAGGATCTATCCCTTCTAGTTTCAGAGAGGGATCTCTCTGTAAGATTTAAATTTGTTTTAGATTTCAGATATTAGGGTAGTTAAATAAATTAGACTGTATTGTTTGTTTTATAAAAATGGTTGAAATATCGCTCATGCATCCATTGGGCTATGGGGTCTGTTTTAAAATGTTCGAGATCAACAAACATATTTTATAAGGTGTTTTCACAGGGTAGGATAATGAAACTGTTAGATACTTTAGAATTTAAATGATGGATACCAGAAAATATGAGATAATCAATTATAACCAAGAAGCATTTAAGAATTTCTTAATCATAACATCAGAAGATAAACATTTATATCTTTAAAAGCCAAAAACAGAGTATACAAAGATAAATTCTGTAACTTCAAATTCTTTTAAATGATCAAATATAGAAAACATAAATGATTACGAAGATAGGAAAAACCATTCAACTAAGAGAAGAAAACATCGCCAACAACTAACATGTAGGAATCCTATGAAATGTCCTTTTATTACTAGTAAATCTCTGATAAAAATTATAGTGCTTACTGCTTCTTGGGTGTAAATATCAACCCTCCATACTTCAAAATTTGAAGTATATATAGAAAATATTACAATCAGCCCTATCATTAATGATCAGGACATGGAAAAATCTAATGCTAACTAACTAGATAACATAATACTAAATTGTAGGAACTGCTTATGATCTATCGGATTCTCCATGCTAATTTTGGGGAAGTTGTTGGCAAGTCATCAAACTGACTTTGACTGTTCAAGATGCTGACTTGTACATCCACCTCATCTTATACATGATCAATTCACAAAAATCTTCCCATATTTGTTGATTTTGGATAATGACTTTTAGAAACTTGTGGTAGATTTCATCCATCTCGATATATTTGGGAAAAGTCGATCTCATGATAAAAATGTACTTGATTTCATGTTGGATATTGAGATCCAACTGGAGAGTTTCTAGGAATGCCTTGCATGTTATGATTCCCTATATCCCTGAGAATTTGAAGTTGTTCTTTGCCACCATGGAAATATTTTTCTTGTATTAAGAAAGTGTCATGGACTTGTCATTTAGAACCAATAAACCAGGAAGACCTTTCTTTTGTAATGCCTCGATCTTGCTAAAGAATCTCTTAACTTCACTCTCCATGATTTGGGATTTCTCCTCCAGTTTCAACATTAGTCCTCTTTTGGTCAGAAATTTCTTGACTTTGAGGATGGTCTCCATCCTATCCTCAATCTTTAGGCTTTCCATCTCTTCTTTAGTTTTTGAATTGAGAAACCTAATGATTTCATTTGGTTCTGTGGGCATTTCTCCCAACTCTCCCTTGATCCTGTTGATGGCCTACTTTCTCCTTCACACCAGCTCATGTTGTTCAAACATGATTTGCACCATGGGCTAGATTGCATTTATGGATTGGGAGATATCCATCCAAATGGTCTCTTTGGCTTCAACTAATCTTTTGCCCACAACTGCCTGCTTTTGCAGTTGTTGTAGCTCCTGCTTTAGTTTTTCTGATGTATGTCTCTATGTATTGTAGTTGGCTTGGAAAGAAGATTTAATCTCCTGGATATTGTCTATCTCTTTTTCCATCCTTTTGATTTCTCATTCTTGTAAGGTCATCTCTTCCATTGATCTTGCTAGCTCCACAGATTTTTCTAGAGCTTTCAATGGGGTGACTGATGGAAATTTTGTTGTGGTAGTTGATGGAGTTTTTATTGTGCTAAATCCTATGAGGAGAACTGCACTCAGTGGGATGACTTCCATGGGTGTTTCATGTTCCTTCTCCTTTACTAACCTTTCCATCTCTACTTCCATATCTTTTATGTATGCATTATGTTCAATGATCAACTTTAGCATGTCCTCCTTCTCACCTTGTGTCTCAACCATCTCTTTGGCTTGTGAGTCTTCTGTAGAAGATAGAGTTAGTTGTTTCCTCAAAGATTCTATGTCAACATTCTTTTTCATGAGCATCTCCTCAACTGCTTTCACATTTGAGGGGTCATACCCAATTTTGAGCACCAATTCTTCTAAATAGTTAATCTTGTTATCCTTTGCAAAATAATATATTTTCTCCAGCTTCAATTGGGTTTGAACATTGTTTAGAGAAACCTGTAATTTTGCAGCAGTGGTGGAAGCATTGGCCAATGTTGAAAAAACCATCTCTCCAGTTTGCCTATGCATATCCATATGGTCAGCTGGATGTACAACCTTAACATCAAATTCAAGTGTGGATCTTTTGTAGTCAGTGATTTCCTTTGGATGAGGTACTTGTGCCTGTAGAAAGGCCATGTACATTCTCCCCTTCTCTGTGTCGAAAGTAGAGAGAAGCCTATGTTGTGTTTTTGATGTTTTCTTCTAGAACTAAGCATAAGTGTTGCTAGCCAACCTCTCATTTTTCTTCTTAATTATATCATATTTCTCAAAAATACTCAACTTTCCAGCTTGTTTCTTTGGTTGATTGATCAGTGAGGTGTCATTCTGTTTCCTGGGTGAAGGAGTAGATGTGATATACTAGTTGCTGGAAAAAAGAGATGATTGCTCTCCTTTGACCACTGTGGTAGACTGGGTCTCTTCCTCTCTAGACTTTCTAGTTGTGTGACTAATCTTGGGCCTTTTTGTGTAAACTTGTAACTCTTCCAATGACACTTCAGTGATTGAAGGTGAGGCATCCTTCCTGAGTCTTTTCTCCTTGGGTACCTGTGGTGTAGTGGTTTGTGAGATGATAGATAGAGGAGGTTGTGGTTATGTGTATTCCAGAGTGTTGGCTTCCCACTCTGTTTGATTCGAAAATTTCTCGATCTCTAGTTCGAGTGCATGAGCATATGGGTAACTTTTGTTCTTCGATCTCATATCTACAATAATCCCACACAGATCATAATGCCAAAGGAAACTGGTGCCAAACTTCATCTCCTTCAGTAGCTTGTCTGCTTCTTCTCCAACAACTCGACTGTTGTAGATAAAGGATCCTATCTTCCCTTTAATTCGCAATTGTTGTTTATTATTCAAAGCTAAAAAATGTATGTCATTTGAATTTATCATTTTCTTAATCTATTCCAAGGAAAATATCCTAACAGGAACATATCTGGGAAGTTTATAAGGAGCCATATCGCATCCATAAATTATGATTTCCATGTGATTCTGATACAAATACCAATCTCCAGTCTTGGAGAGGTTCGAGAGGTGTAAAATTCTTTGGATCTCCTCATTTATCCTCGACTCTTGCCTATTGCTGAGCATGCTTACCACTGGGTGGTAAAACTGTTCAATAAATTGTTTGAAATTAAACTCTGTGGAGTTTTTTCTAAGTAGCAAGGTCCAAAAACTGACAGGTTGTGGTTTGTCGTCTTGGTACATTTTCTGCATGGGGAAAGGGAACTTATCTGCTTGAAATAATATGAACATGTAAGCCAGTATTGGAGAATAACAAAACATACCCTCTGTGGGAAATTTGAAAATTTCCTCATGCATGTTCTCGGCTAGGAAACTGTTGTAGTCGAACTAGATGGTGGATTTTTATTCAGCAGAGAAAATAGATAGAAAACCCAAGATGGGCTCGTCCACCCATTTGTTTGATAAGTAATCGAGCAAACAAAATAACGATGAAATGATTTGGTTACATTTTTCGGAAAACATAGAGGAATGGTAAGGGGGATTTTTCTTGGGAAATTGGGCATCATGTGGGAGAAAAATCTCAAAAATCTTTCCTCTCTGGGGAAAAGACAGATTCTGGTACATTTTAGTTAGAAATTCAATGGTGAAAGGAGAGGCGGATTCGGCTTTAGATATTTGCATCATTTGGTCAATGGCCTTGAGTGTGATAGTGAAAAAGGTTTCTCTAGACAAAAAAACAATGGCTCTCTAATTGGGGAGGTAATGAGCCTGGAACTTGAGGGTGAACTGAAGAAATGGTGGATTTGGGGAAATAGATACAGGGGGATATTGGACTCCCAAAGCCCAATCTTGTCACTTTGATCCAGGAAAGTGTCCCTAAACCATGAATGCAATTCGGCAAAGTCGAATTCACACCTGGTCTCTGAGATCAGGTAGTCTTTGTCAACTAGCGGGATTTGGTTGAGATTGAAAGGAGGCGGGAGGAATGCATTTTCCTCGACCTCTGATTTCTTAGATTTTGGTGCCATCAATTTCCACTAGTACCTGCAAACTGAAACAAAAAACGTTAGTAGGTGATTGGATTTATCTCGGTTACTAGTTGAAAATGGCGAGGGAAAAATAAATTCTGGTATGCAGGAAAAGTGAAGAATGTGATAATGGAAAAGATGGGATTAAAATTGGGTGAATGGGTATCCGTTGGGCACGGGGGACAAGTCAACAAGCTAACAGATATGTTATCTAGTATTAAATAGCCAACAGATCACTTGAGATATGATATGGCAAGTAAAGGATGGGTGATGGGTGTGCCAGGATGATGTGGAGGGAGTTGACTGGAGGATAGGAGAATGGGATATGACATGTGACAGGTGGATGGAGGGGAAAAAAATAGAAGAGTAATGAGATGAGACTTATAAGAGGAGGTAGTGGAGAATGACATCATGATATGGAGGGATAGTGGAGAATGATGTCGTGAGGCGGCAGTGGTAAAGCAATGTTGGTATGGAAGTATGTCAAAGGGGGGGTAAGTAGTAAATTGTTTAGAATGGAGGGGGTCCGACGTTGTGGATTTACGCCATGTTAGGATGGGTCCTGCCGGAAAAAACCGCCCATATCAGACCCCC
>SNQJ01S0035054.1:20057-34786 GCA_010110895.2 Picea sitchensis
GGGGGGGTCCGAAATTTCTTGTCTGTCGTAGATCTAAGATCCATTAGATCAACCGTAAATCTATGCACACTTTTTAATCTCCATATCGGAACCCCCCCCACCCACCATTAAAGATAGAACGGTCGGGGGGTCTGAAATTCTTTGTCAGTCGTAGATCTAGGCGCCACTAGATCAACCGTAGATCTATGCGCACTTTTTAATCTCTGGGCGTGAATCAAAATGCACAAATAAAAAACTTAGGATAATTCTCTTTTGTGGGTTTTTTGCGTCACTTCCCTTGCAATGTGTCACCATTGGGTTAGGGAAAACACTTCAAACATCAAAATCATGACTTTTCATCGACCATCATACATGTTTTATTGAAGGAAAAGTTGGCTAGCCTATGTCTTATCCTACCTACCTACACATTTAGCCCAGATTAGACTGTTGGGATAAGAAATTACTCTACCATGGGGATATTTGATCAAGATTAAACAGTTTGATCAAATTTATTGGCTACCTAACCTATCTACTTGGATAAGATTAAACAGTTTAGCCAAGTCTTATACACTAAACCTATCAACATAAATTCAAAGAGACTTAACCATCATTAAACTGTATGGATCAAATCAGTGTTATTGCATGGAGATTTTATCCATTTTCTTTTATGCCCTATTTTATTCTTTTTCTTTTATTCTTTTCTTTTTCTTTATTTTCTTTTCTTTTTCTTTCTTTTCTTTTTGAAAATAATTTGCAAAAGTAAAATATTATTTCCAACCAAACTACATCAAGAGTAAAAACAAATTCCAGCCACCAGTTGATCTTATAAAAAAAAGGGTTATAACAGTGGCTCCACCTGGGGATGGTTCTCTCCTTGCGAGGTGCCAAGAACTTGTTTCCTGGTGTCTATAAAAAATTTCTCCATTTCTTATTATGTTATTTGATTTGTTTTTTTTTTTGTTTTTTGAGAATTTTTGGTGGCACTAGTTAGTGGCTTAGGGCCTTTTCTGCAGGCTTCAACCATATGATCAATATCACCCACACACAACCTGAATGTAAAAACAAAAAATGGTATGTACAGTGGAAAAATATTTTTGATATCTTTATTGGGGTGGAAAATAATTATTTAGCATCCTGTTGTTCATAGGTCCACCTGGAAGGTCTGTTCCATCACTGCTTTTGAGAAAAAAAGTGTTATTTCCTCTAAATGCCTGAATGGTGTAAGGTCCTTTCCACAATATATCAAATTTTCCATCCTTACCCTTGTCCTCATTTCTAGAATCCCATTTTAGAACCAAGTTGCCTAACTCAAAATCATCTTCTTTAGTCCTTCTATCAAAAATCTTTTTGATGTTCTCCTGGATGACCTAAGTTTTGTTGTATACCTCTTCTCTGGACTGCATTAAATGAATCATTTGATTTATCCTCCTTTAGACATCATTTGGCTCTACTTGTGCTTCCTACAATAGTTTCATGACAGGGAATCCTAAGGAAAGGGGAAAAATTGCTTCAGTACCATACACCAATTGGTATGGAGACATGCCAATTAATCTTTTGGTGCTTATTGTGTTATCCTAGAGCGCGAAAACCAACTTATTATGCCATGAATTCCTATTTTCTTGTAGTTTTTTCCTAAGAATATTCACCAGACTTTTGTTTGAGGACTCAACTAGCCCATTTCCTTGAGGATAATAAGTTGTTGAGTGTCCAAAAGTAATGTGGTATTGGCTGCAAAATTGTATGAGTCTTTTGGATCTAAAGGCCACTGCATTGTCAACTATAATTTATCCGAGGAATCCAAAATGAGACAAGATATTAGTTTCTAAAACTTTAATGATAATAGAGTCAGTAGCTTACCTGCATAGCACAGCCTCGATCCACTTTGTGAAGTAGTCTCTAGCTGTGAGGATCCACTTGTGTTGGCCTGAGGAAGATGGATGTATTTATCCAATGAATTCTAAACCCCATTGTTGGAAAGGGGCTTCAACTGAGATGGGTTTCATGGGAAGAGGCAACAACTTCCTTTCACCTTCAAAAACCTAGCATTTATGAAAAGAAGTAACTTTTTTATGAACATCAACAAACAATGTAGGCCAGTAGAAACCAACTCTCAGAATCTTGTTAGTTGTGGTCTTCCAACTCAGATGTCCACCACGGTCTTCGGCATGGAAATCCTACAGAACCCTGTCAACTTCATCTTTTAATAGGAAATTAAGAAAGATACCACCAGGATCTTTCCAATAAAGACTACCTTCTAGAATACAAAATTTCAATGCTTTTAGTTTAATAAATATGGCTTTGGTCTTAGTCAAACCAAGAGGAGCTTGTAATTTATGAAGTACAAAAATGAGGTCTGCGTACCAAGGAGAGTTTAAGAATACCTCCTTTACATTTGGAGTCACCTGCTATTTCTTCTCGTCAACTGCAGCAATACAATTAATATCTAGAGCATGAAAATTATATTAAGCCATTAGTTTGGCTAAACCCTGTCCTTTGATAAGTTTAGTAGGTTTTATTTCAATGTGATATTCCAGAATAACCGCAATCCATTTTCCTCTCCTACCATATGGATTATCCTGATTCAGGATATCCTTTACCACTGCATTTGGAATGTATGCAATTGTGTGAGAATGAAGAATATAGACTCTGAAATCCTTTATGGCCTTTACCAGGGAAAAAGCTTGTTTCTCCATTATGTTGTAGTTCAACGCAATGTTTCTCAAAGATTTGCTGAAAAATGCTATGGGTTGTTCGTACCCTTCACTATTTTTCTGCAACAACACTACTGCAATGGTGTGTTCAGATGCAAAAGAGAAAAGATAAAAGTCTTTGGTGTAATCTGGGATGATCAAAACAGGGGCTCGGATGAGTGCATGTTTCACCTGGTCAAATGACTGTTTGGACTCAGTGTTCCATCTGATTTTTGTTTCTTTTTTCAGCATATTTGTGATGTTCCTAAGAAGTTCAGCCACGTTGGGTATGAATCTTCTAAGGAAATTTATTTGCCAATGAATGATTGTAGCTCTTTGGTGTTCCTAAGGTGTTCCACTTTCTGGATGGCTTCTATTCTGCTAGGATCTATTTTAATTCCATATTTAGAGATTATGTGTCCCAACAACTTGCCTTCCTCTAAACCACAAAGGATTTTCTTAGGATTCAATGAAATAAAAAATTTCCTGCATTTCTCAAAGACGCGTTTGAGATGCTGCAAGTTTTCCTCATAATATTTGGAGTAGACAGTTATGTCATCCAGATATATGACTATAAATCTCCCAAGTTTGTCCACAAAATAAATATCCAATGGTTTTCATCAAACCAAAGAGCATGTTCACATACATGAAGGTTCCCCATGGTGTAGTGAATGTTGTTTTCTCTTGATCTTCTAGGTGGAAAAGCACTTGGTTGTAGCCCGAGAAACCATCTAGAAAGGAGATCCTACTGGCCCCAACTACCTTTTGTAAAATGTGTTCCATTTTGGGAAAAGGGTAATTGTCTTTGAGAGATACTTTGTTCAGATTTCTGAAATCTATAAAAAGTTTGATCTCACTAGTTTTCTTCCTGGTAGGAACTAGGTTAGAAGAAAATCTCAAGGGGACTATAATTTTTGCATCATACATCTTTTTGATTTCTTTCTCTATCAGGGGAAGCAACTTGGGATTTATTATCCTAAGTTTTTGCTTGAAAGGTTTGTGTTCTTATTTTATTGGGATCCAATGTTGTATGATGCTTGTGTCATAATATTTTAAGTCCTCATAGCCCCAAGTGAACACATCTACATATTCTTTAAACAACTCAATGTATTTGCATTTCTGTTCGAGGGGTAGGGATTTGGAAAGTTTGATCATCTTGGGTTTTTATTATGTTCCTATGTTTTACTCTACGACCTCTTTACCACTAGCTTCAATGTTTTCTTTTTTGGCTACAGTGTTAAAATCAAACAAGTCTTCTAGAGGAACTAAACCTCTAGGTAACACATTATTTTTCAACTGTAGAATACTAGAATCTATCTCATTTTCATTCAACTCATATGCATCTACTTTATTTTCATTCAATTCTTTGGAATCTACTTTATTTACACTACCAGTTTTAGAAACAGATTTATTTACATCATCATCATCATTCTCTAAATATATATTTGTACATTCGAACCCATTCTTACATTGTAGGAAGTCTTCAATTTGATCATCATTCTCGAATACCTTCCAATATCTATGTTGTCTAGAATGGTTGACCTACACTTTACTTCCACTATGTATTTGTGAGTGGGAAGGAAGGGTATTGTGCAGGTAGTTGCTAACATAGCCAATCGATCTGCTAATATGTTTTGTCCCCTGGGCATCACCTGCAAATTGATTTTAGTAAAACATTGAGGAGCATCCAAAGCAGAATTTATATAAACTCTAAGTATGGGATGTTTAGCTGCATACTCACCTTTAATTTGCTTGATAATCAGTTCAGAATCACCCCTTACCATGATCTGTTTGGCACCAAATTTCTTCAGTTGTTTTAGGCTGAGCATCAAAGCTTCGTGCTCAACTATGTTGTTAGTGCATTGGAAATTGAGTTTTTAAGAATGACTCTTTGAATACCTTGATCTGTGATTATGAAACCAAGCTCCATCTCTAGATCCCTCCTTTCTCACGGCTCCATCAAAATCCATGCTCCAAAAGTCTGTTGGCAGTTCCTCACTTTCCATAGTTTCAGTATTTATTACCTCTATAATTGCTTTATCTTATTTAGAGTCAGGCGCATCATCTTCCAGCTGAGCGATTTGTTCTTCCAAGTGACCGTCATTGTATAGAATAAAGAATCCAGATCAAAATGTGCAGAATATAGTGGGTAATTGTGTGGCTTTTCCTGACTGTTGACCATATAATTCATCAATGTTTCTCTATACAGTCTTCTCTGTTGTCCAAATACTAGGATGGTGGCATTGAACATGTCTAGTTCCAAGGTTCCTTTTAGCTTATCTCCCCAGGATATTGACAGTAACATACCGTATTTTGGGGGATTATCTGCAACTACGATATCCATCACCATACTATTTGCTAGGATTTGAGCTAGGGTGATGCATAAGTCCTTAATTATCCCTATACATTTGACCTTGCTAGAATAAAAAGAGTGTAAATATTTGTATGGTATGGTGACCTCAAGTCCCGATTTTTCCATCATAACTTTGGGCATCAGGTTGTGAGAGGCACTCGAGTCTAGCATAGCATTGTGTAATATCAAATCGTGGATATTTAGGCTGATGTAAAAAGGGGCAATGACACCGTTATCAGTTTGACCATCAACTTTAGGGCCGAAAAGGAGATCAGGATGATCATCAACAAGATTTACCATATCCAATTGATTTGTTGACCCGACATTCAAATATTTCATACCTATCTCTGGATCAATGCTCAAAGATTTAATTACCTATGACCTGTAAGCATTCTTTCTCATCAGCTCGGATAGGGGAATGGGAATCTTCAATTTAGATAGTTCCCCCTCAAGGATGAAAGTAGTGGAAGATTTTCTTGAGCTCTGCACTTATGGTCTATCCATCAGAGTCCTATGGGCATAAACACTTGGTTGACTAGTTGACGAAACCGCATTCTGATTTGATCTTTGTAAAATTTTGGGGTTTCTTTTTGCAGGAGGTTCAGTATTATTTCTCTCAGGGACTTTATTGGGATACATTTTTGAGGTTTTCTTGATCTCAACTATTTTCTTTGTTTCGGTGGCCTTCCTTGTTTCAGTAGCCTTGTTTGGAGGGTTTTCATTTTCCATCATGCTTCTCAAGTTATACTCCCTGTGTACTTCCATTATAGAATTTTCAAAGTCTTATTGTTCTGTCTCCTCTGCTTCCTCGTTTACCTTTGTTTGTGAAAGGAGGAAGATCTCGTGCTCTTCCTAAGTAAGAAAAATGGATTCATCATCATGAACGCCCATAAGGCTTATACGATTATCATCCAATTCCTCGATTATTTCCTCACCTTCATCGGCATAATTTTTCTAGAGGGGTGGTCTAATATGTTGATCAAGCCCCCTCTATTCTCTTTGATCCCTCAGATCTATCTGCCTGATCTGGGGAAGATTTCTTCTGAAGTTTGGATTATGAATCTGAGGAGCTGCTTGGCTTTCCCTGGGTGGATTTCTATCAGTTATAGTAAGCCTCTCCATCATTCTCTCCATAGCTCTGGCTAGAGAATCTAGTTTGGTGTCTAAAGAGGAAGTGGAAGGCTCTTCCTTAATCGTCACCCTCCTTTCTATTCTCTACCTGGCTCTTCTGTCTAAAATATTTTCTTCCACACCAACGACACTTTTCTGAATGTCTTCTAGAGTAGCAGAGTTTCTTTCCCTTAGCTGATACAACATGTCAGCGTTGAATCCATCGAGGAATTTTATTAATGCAAAACCTTGAGGTGGTTTGATATCAGCTAGAATTGCATTGTATAGATTGTTGAAATGAGTGCAGTAATCCTACACTATCTCTCCTTGGTTCCTTCTGATATTCTCATATTCTGACAAGATCTAGAGAGGATTTTTCTTTACCTCCCACATGTCAAGGAAACTTCGATGAAAAGTAGCAATGTCAGTTATGGAAGCAACACGTAAGGTTTTGAACTACTTTTTGACTTCTCCAGTTAGACTCTGTGCAAATAGTCTCATCTGCACATCAACTTCATGTACTTTCTGCAAATCAAAATAATCGTTCATTTTGTCAACATGTTGTTGTGCATTCAGAGGACCAGTACTATCAAACTGAGGGAGTATGGTTTGATAATCCTGAGGCATGGAATGTAAAGGAGAAACCAACACCAATGGAGCATTTCTTGTTGCCATGATTGGTGGAGGAGGTTGAACAACAACCTGTGTGATTAGAGGAGAGGTGACTGAAGTTGTGGAAGATGAAGGGATGGGAGGAGATGAATGAAATGGTTTAGGTTTAATATAAGCTGCAAAAATAGTCAAGGCAAAGAGTTTGACTGACTATTGAAAGTGAGCTTTGTCTAAGGCTTGATCAAGATTCACAACTAGATGTTCTAGCTTGTCAAATTCTTGAAGAAATCGTTGATCAACGTCAGCTCTAGGAGAAAGTATTTCAGGGGTCCTAGGTTGTAGGATGGTTTGATCTAAAACTATTTCACTTACAAAGCTATTGGATTTCGTTCTAAAAAGGCTTTGTTCGAAAGATATGTCAAACTCGAGATCCTGAAGGGAAACCAGCTTCTCAGGGAGAGAAAGGGACCTAAGAAGAGCACTTTGATTCCCGTAACCCTCTGCGATGTTTTTCTTTCTGAGTAATTTTTCATGGTTTCTATTGTTGTTGCAAGTTCTAGATATGGATGAGATATAGTGAAAATTCTTTTGGGAGCCAAACTTTCAATTTTTATTTTATTTTTAGAAATTTTTAAACTAGATATATACAAACTTTAATCAACCTCTGAACATTATCTCCTTATGAATTTAGATCTTGTTAATAGTTCAGAAATAGAGCATTCTTTCTCTAGGGAAAATAAATCATGAGATGGAAAGTTTGTTCAGTTCCATAGTGGAGTTGCCACTATGTTATCACTCTGTAAATTCCCATAGGTTGTCGTGTTATAGAAGAAATTTACTAGAGGCAACTTTATCCAACCGCTTCGAAACTGGGATCTAGCCCTTCTAGTTTCAAAGAAGGATCTCTCTGTAAGATTTAACTTTGTTTTAGATTTCAGATATTAGGATAGTTAAATAAATGAGATTGTATTGTTTGTTTTATAAAAATGGCTGAAATATCACTCACGCATCGATTGGGCTATGGGGTCTGTTTTATAAAGTTTGAGATCAACAAACAAATTTTGTAAGGTGTTTTCATAGGCAAGGATAATGAAAATGTTAGATCCTTTAGAATTTAAATAATGGATAGTAGAAAAGATGACATAATCAATTATAGACAAGAAGAATTTAAGAATTTCTTAATCATAACATCAAAAGATAAACATTTAGATCTTTAAAAGCTAGAAACGGAGTATACAAATATAAATTCTGCAACTTCAACTTGTTTTAAACGATTAGATATATAAAACATAAATGATTATGAAGATAGAAAAAAACATTCAACTAAGAGAAGAAAACATCACAAACAACTAACAATCAGGAATCCTGTGAAATGTTCTTTTATTACTAGTAGATCTCTGATAAAAATTATAGTTCTTACAACTTGCTTGGGCATAAAGATCAACCCTCAATACTTCAAAATTTGAAGTATATATAGAAAATATTACAATTGATCCTGTCATTAATGATCAGGACGTGGAAAAATATAATGCTAACTAACTAGATAACATAATACTAAATTGTAGGAACTGCTTATGATCTGTCGAATTCTCCATGCTGATTTTGGGGAAGTTGTTGGCGAGTCATCAACTTGACTTTGACTGTTTTGGATGTTGACTTGTATGTCCACCTCATCTTCTACTTGATCAATTCACACAACTATTCCCATCATTGTTGATTTGGTATAGTGACTTTTAGCAACTTACGGTAGATTTCATCCATCTTAGTATATTTGGCAAAAGTCAGTCTGGTGATAAAAATGTACTTTATTTCATGTTGGATATTGAGATCCAATTGGAGAGTTTCTAGGAATACCTTGCTTGTTATGCTTCCCTATATCCCTGATAATTTGGAGATTTATTTTTCCAACATGGAAATATTTTTCTCGTAGTCGGGAAGTGTCATCAACTTTTCATTTACAACCAATAAACCAGGAAGACCTTTCTTTTGTAATGCCTCAATCTTGCTGAAGAATCCATGAACTCCGCTCTCCTTGATTTGGGATTTCTCCTCCAGTTGCAACATAAGTCCTCTTTCGGTCAGAAATCTCTTGACTTTGAGGATGGTCTTCGTCCTATCCTCAATCTTGAAGTTTTCCAGCTCTTCTTTAGTTTTTGAATTGAGAAACCTGATGATTTCATTTTCTTCCATGGGCATTTCTCCCAAATCTCCCTTGCTCCTGTTGATGGCCTCCTTTCTCCATAACACCAGCTCATGTTGTTCAAACATGATTTTCACCATGGGATAGATTTCATTTATGTATTTTGATATATCCATCCAAATGGTCTCTTTTTCTTTTGCTAGTGTTTTTCCCACAACTTCTGCTTTTGCAGCTGTTGTAGCTCCTGCTTTAGTTTTTCTGATGTGTGTCTCTCTGTATTGTAGCTGGCTTGGAAAGAATATTTAAGATGTTGGATATTCTCTATCTCTTTTTCTAGCCTTTTGATTTTCGATTCTTGTAAGGTCATCTCTTCCATTGATCTTAATAGCTCCACATTTTTTTCTAGAGTTGCCAATGGGGTGATTGATGGAAATTTTGATGTGGTAGTTGTTGAAGCTGTTACTCTGCTAACTCATGTGAGGGTAATTTCACTCAGTGGGATGACTTCCATGGGTGTTGTTTGTTCCTTCTCCTTTACTAACCTTTCCAACTCTACTTCCATCTCTTTTATCTGTTCATTTTGTTCAATGATCAACTTTAGCGTCTCCTCCTTCTCACCTTTTGTCTCAGCCATCTCTTTGGATTGTGAGTCTTCTGTAGCAGGCAACTTTAGTTGTTTCCTCAAAGATTCTATGTCAAAATTCCTTTTCTTGAGCATCTCTTCAACTTCTTTCACATTTAAGGGGTCATACCCAATTTTGAGCACCAATTCTTCTAAAGACTTAATCTTGTTATTCTTTGCAAAAGAAGATATTTTCTCCATCTTTAATTGGGTCTGAACATTGTTCAAAGAAACCTATAATTTTGCAGCAGTAGTGGAAGAATTGGCCAATGTTGAGAAAACAAACTCTCCAGTCTACCTATCCAGATCCATTTGGTCAGCTGGATGTACAACCTTAGCATCAAATTCAATTGTGGATCTTTTGTAGTTAGTGATTTTCTTTGGATGAGGTAGTTGTGCCTACAGAAAGGCCATGTATATTCTCCCATTCTCCATGTCAGAAGAAGAGAGGATCCTATGTTGTGTTGTTGATGTTTGATTCCAGAATTGAGCATAAGTGTTGTTGGCTAACCTCTCATTTTTCTTCTTAATCATATCATATTTCTAAAAAATACTCAACTTTGCAGCTCCTTGAGTTGGCTTATTGATCAGTGAGGTGTCAGTCTGTTTCTTGAATGAAGGAGTATATGTGATCTATTGGTTGTTGGAGAAAATATATGAATTCTCTCCATTGACCACTGTGGTAGACTGGGTCTCTTCCTCTCCATACTTGCTAGTTTTTTGACTGATCTTAGGCCTTTTTGTGTAAACCTGGAACTCTTCCCATGACACTTCAGTGATTGAAGGTGAGGCATCCTTCCTGAGTCTTTTCTCCTTGGGTACCTATGGTGTAGTGGTTTGTGAAATGATAGTTGGAGGAGGCTGCGGTTCTATGTCTTCCAGAGTGTTGGCTTCCCACTCTTTTTTATTCAAAAATTTATCGATCTCTGGTTTGAGTGCATGAGAATATAAGGAACTTTTGTTCTTCGATCTCATCTCTGCAATAATCCCACATGGATCATAGTGCGAAAGGAAAATGGTGCCAAACTTCATCTCCTTCAGTAGCTTATCTTCTTCTTCCCCAACTGATCTAGGTGGATATCGGTGGCCACCCACCTTCTCCAATTGGCCCAAAACATGTTTCTTGCAATTTTGGTAATTTACTATTTTTAGCAGTTTTTAACTTCTGGGGCCATTTTGAGGCCCTAAACAATGTTTTTTGAGAAAACGGGGAGCAACATGGATCATCGAACAATGTTTCTCACCCAAAAGTTGTATTTCTTGAACATATGTTTCCAACGAGCTAATGAGCGCCCCAGACGGAGATCGTATGCAAAAGTTACGTCCCTGGGAAGTTGACGTATCAACTACCCCCATCGGGGCCCACAAACATTTTGGCTTTTCATCTTCCGGGGTTAGGGTTTTGGATTTTACTTATGTTAAAAAGGCCCTTAGAGCCTCATTGTAATAATAATCTTATTGCGAATGTGAGTAGCTGTCACATCTCTTCTCAGAGATAAGCTACCACCATTCTAGCGAGTCTTTCACTCTGTACTTTTACAGTCTCTGTACATTTATTTCATTAATAGAAATCGTGTATTACTGTATATCTGTAACTCGTGTTTTATTTTCGCTATATATGTGTTATATTGTTGTCTCTCTTGCAATATCTCTAAATATTTATGTGTTATATCTCTGCTCTTATTTCGTGCCGAAAATAATCTGGATCAGTGGTATCAGAGCAGGCTGCTCTTGATCGTTTTTCAGTGCATGTCCCCGACGAGGTCCAATTATAGAAAGTTGGGTCTCGAGCTTGTCTCTCTTGAGGAAAATCTCTCTCGCACACCCAAGAAACCCTCAATGGTGGAAGAAAAGAAAAATGATGGAGCAAAAGATCATGTCAGTCTATTGCTTGAGCAAGCTCTCACGCGACAGAGGGACGAAATGATGGAGAATTTTTCCCACATCCTTTAATGCCTGCCAATAGCATCAGGCACATCTTCATCAAGCGGCCACTTTGGAGGCACCTCACCTTTCAAGGTATAGGTTAATTTTGATATTCCCATATTTGAAGGTCAAATAGATGCAGATGCCCTAGATAAATGGTTAAATCTGCTAGAAGGTTNATTTTTTGGACATCTCATCACTCAGTGCTGCCTATCGATATGCTGTTAAAATCAAGCAGAAATTTAAACACCAGAACAAACGAGAGTTTGAGTCTGCAAATACACAACAACCAAAGTATGACAAAGATGACCCTAACAAACAATCTCTCGAAAACCAGTCCAAGCCATAAGAAAAGAAGGGTCACGGGAAGACAAAGAAGGACAACGGAAAATGGTGTGATTTCCACAAAATCCCCTGGCACAACACTGATGAATGTCACTCAAAACAATCATTGGTGGCCAAAATCAAAGACAAGGAGCCGAACCCTGATTCAGAATCTGATTCTGAAAATATCGGTAAAAGATAGATCATCGACATAGACCCTACTGCTATTGTCGTGACTGCAACAATTCAACCAGAAGAACCAACAAATCCAAAAGAGGGGTAGCACCTTTTTCATTCATAGATGTGGGTGAAGCGGACCCTGCTGCATTTTATTGTTGATAGCGGAAGCCAGAAGAACCTCATCTCAGCAGAGGTCATCAAATAGTTGGGATTGTCGACAACACCACACCCGCAACCATACAACATTGGGTGGCTTCACCAAGGACGAGATCTTCATGTCAGCCAGCAGTGTCGATTGTCATATGACATCCAACCCTTCAAGGATGAGGTATTATGTGATGTTTCCCCATTTGATGTCTGTGATGTTCTCTTGGGCCAGCCATATATGTGGAAACGCCATGCTATATATGAGTCTCGACCCCGTAGTGTCATTATTACTCTGGTGGGTCATCTCTACAAGATACCAGAGGTAGTTCCAACTACTACCCCACCTAAATAGTGTTGCAAGGTAGTATCTCATACTACAAAATTCATCTTCTCCACAATCTGTTCAAAAGGGGAACAAAAGGATACTGCAACCACCAAAGCTTCGGTCCAAGCACCTTCTATCCAACAAAAGCAAGTCGATAAGGTTGCAACGAAGCACAAAGATTTCTTCTGCACACAGTCATCTAAAATAGCCATACTGGTTAAAAAGGTCCAAACCTTCCAACCAAAGGTTCGTGATAGCCTTCAACAAGATAAGCAACGCCACTTCTCCAGCAAGGCAAGCAGATCACCAAGATTTAGATTCAACAATCGCTTTCCCCTCTCCCCCGGGAACTCAATGCAATGGAGACCATTGATTCCTAAGGAGGGAGGATTGATCCAGATGGATATCGGTGGCCACCCACCTTCTCCAACTGGCCCAAAATATGTTTCTGGCAATTTTGGTAATTTACTATTTTTAGCAGTTTTTAACTTCCGGGGCCATTCTGAGGCCCTAAACGATGTTTTTTGAGAAAATAGGGAGCAACATGGATCATAGATCATGTTTCTCACCCAAAAGTTGTATTTCTCGAATAGATATTTCCAACGAGCTATTGAGCACCCCAAACGGAGATCGTATGCAAAAGTTACGCCCCTGGGAAGTTGACGTATCAACTACCCCCATCGGAGCCCACAAACCTTTTGGCTTTTCATCTTCCAAGGTTAGGATTTTGGATTTTACTTATGTTAAAAAGGCCCTTATAGCCTCATTGTAATAATCATATTCTTGTGAATGCGAGTATCCATCACATCTCTTCTCAGAGATAAGCTACCACCATTCTAGTGAGTCTTTCACTCTGTACTTTTACAGTCTCTGTACATTTATTTCATTAATAGAAATCATGTATTACTATATATCTGTAACTCTTGTTTTATTTCCACTATATCTCTGTTATATTTTTGTCTCTCTTGCAATATCTCTAAATATTTATGTGTTATATCTCCGCTCTCATTTCGTGCCGAAAATAATCCGGATCACCAACAGATTGATTGTTGTAGATAAAGGATCCTATCTACCCTTTAATTCTCAACTGTTGTTTCTTCTTCAAAGCTACAAAATGTATGTCGTCTGAATTTATCATTTGCCTGATGTATTCCAAGTAAAATATCCTAACAAGAACATATCTGGGAAGTTTATAAGGAGCGATATGACATCCATAAATTTTGATTTCCATGTGATTATGATACAAATACCAGTCTCTAGTCTTGGCGAGGTTTGAGAGGTGTAAAATTCTTTGGATATCCTCATTTATCCTCATCTATTTTCTACCCCTGAGCATGCTTACCACCGGGTGGTAAAACTTCTCAATAAAGTTTGAAATTAAACTCTGTGGAGTTTTTTCTGAGTAGCGAGGTCCAAAAAGTGACAGGCTATGGTTTGTCATCCTGGTCCATTTTCTCCATGGGGAAAGGGAACTTATATGCTTGAAATAATACGAACATGTAATCCAGTATTGAAAAATATCGGAACATGCCCTCTGTGGGAAATTTGAAAAGTTGATCATGCATGTTCTCGGCTAGGAAACTGTTGTATTCAAATAGGGTGGTGGATTTTCCTTCGGTAGAGAAAATAAGGAGGAAACCCAGGATGGGCTCATCCACCCATTTATCTGATAAATAACTGAGAAAACAACATTATGATGAAATGATTTGGTTACCTTTTCTGAAAACATGGAGGAATGGTAAGGGGGATTTTTCTTGGGGAATTGGGCATCCAGTGGGAGAAAAAGCTCAAAAATATGCACTTTCTAGGGAAAAGATAGATTCTAGTACATTTCAGTTATAACTTCAATGGTGAAAGGAAAGGGGGATTCAGATCTAGATATTTTCATCATTTGGTCAATGGCCTCTGGTGTGATATTGAAAAAGGTTTCTCCAGACGATGAAACAATGGATCTCTGATCAGGGAGGTAATGCGCCTGACACTTGAGGGAAAACTCAGGAAAATGGTGGATTTAGGAAAATAGATATAGGGGGGGATTGGACTCTCGGAGCCCAATCTCATCACTTTGATCTAGGAAAGTGTCCCTAAACCATGAATGCAATTCGAAAAAGTTGAATTCACACCTGGTCTCTGAGATCAAGTAGTCTTTATCAGCTAGCGGGATTTGGTCAAGATCGACAGGAGGCGGGAGGAATGGATTTTTCTTGACCTCTGATTTCTTATATTTTGGCACCATCAATTTCCAATGGTACCTGCAAAATGAAACAAAAAAATTTAGTAGGTGATTGGCGTTATATCAGTTACTAGCTGAAAATGGCAGC
>SNQJ01S0035054.1:34828-55610 GCA_010110895.2 Picea sitchensis
AAAAAACTTGACTAAAATTGGGAGAACGGGTATCCATTGGGTGTGGGGGACAAGTCAACAAGCTAACAGATATGTTAGCCAACATTAAATGGCCAATGGATCACTTGAGATATGAGGTGGAAAGAAAAGGACGGGTGATGGGTGTGCCAGGATGACGAGGAGGGTGGTGACTGGAGGATAGGAGAATGGGATATGACATGTGACAGGTGAATGAAGGAGAAACAACTGGAAAAGTAATGAGACGAGACTCATAAGAGGAGGTAGTGGAGCATGAAATCATGAGATGGCAGGATAGAGGAGAATTATTTCATGAGGTGGCAGTGGTAAAGAAATTCTGGTATGGCAGTATGTTGGAGGGGGGGTAAACAATAAATGGTTTAGAACAGAGGGGGTCCGACGTAGTGTATTTTTTCCACATTAGGATGGGGCCCGCCAGAAAAAATTGCCCATATCAAACCGCCCCCACCACTAATGATAGAATGGTCGGGGGGGTCCACAATTTCTTATCTGTCGTAGATCTAAGCACTAGTAGATCAACTGTATATCTATGCGCATTTTTTAATCTCCATATCAGAACCCCTCCCCCACCATTAAAGATAGAACGGTCCAGGGGTTTTGGAATTCTTTGTCAACCGTAGCTCTAGGCGCCACTAGATCAACCGTAGATCTATGCACACTTTTTAATCTCCGGGTGCGAATCAAAATGTGCAAATGAAACTTAGGATAGTGCTCTTTTGTGGGTTTTTTGCACTACTTCCCTTGCAATGTGTCACCATGGGGTTAGGAAAAACACTTCAAACATCAAAATCATGACTTTTCATCGACCATCATACATGTTTTATTGAAGGAAAAGTTGGCTAGCCTATGCCTTATCCTACCTACCTACACATTTATCCCAGATTAGACTGTTGGGCTAAGAAATTACTCTACCTTGGGGCTATTTGATCAAGATTAAATAGTTTGATCAAATTTATTCGCTACATAACCTATCTTCTTGGCTAAGATTAAACAATTTATCCAAGTCTTATTCACTAAACATATCAACATAAATTTAAAGAGACTTAACCATGATTAAACTATATGGATCAATTCATTGTTATTGCATGCGGCTTTTATCCATTTTCTTTTATGCCCTCTTTTATTCTTTTTCTTTTCTTTCTTTTCTTTTTCTTTCTTTTCTTTTCTTTTTCTTTCTTTTCCTTTCTTTTTCTTTCTTTTCTTTTTGAAAATAATTTACAAGAATAAAATATTATTTCCAACCAAACTAAATCAAGAGTAAAAAAAAATTCCAGTCACCAATTGATCCTATGAAATATAGGGTTATAACAAACTCCATAAAAAACATTTCATATGTTTAAAAATAACAAAAACATTATATAAACCAAAAAAAAAATCTTACCTATGTCCCCCCATTGGGAACCTTTGGGAAAATCTAGGTCTGGATCTCCACGGATGTCTATCCCAACATATGCATAATCATCAACCATGAGCATTTGAGTTCTCAACCAGTCGAAGAAGACATCGTTGTACCTGATGATGTGACTGGCTCCATGTTGGGCCATGAGGTCTACCCATCTCTTCATCCTTGAATCTTGTGGAGTAGTTATACCCCACTATACCTGCAAGTGTAAGACTGGGACCCTCTCTAGGAAGAAGGATACCAAAATCGACCCGTATCTGAATTGTTTCAACCCACCACTTATGCACTTGGTAAGTTGTTTCTTCATACTTTTAAGAGCCCATTCACACCAGTTGAAGACTCGGGGCTCCATACACTCCAAGTCATACTGAAAATAGCTCTGTAGAGCCATGTGGGGAGCTACACTCCCTGCCGTGCACGTAATAATATAGAGGATAGTCTGTAGAGGTAAGTCTCATACATCCCTAATAGCGACCTTACTGCTATGTTTCTTGGTTCTCGACACACAGTGTTCACTGATGTAGTGGTTCATAGGCTCATATCCACCCCTAATACCTATAAGTGTCACCTGTCAACCATGGAGAGACAGTGTTGTTAGGAAGTAGATATCCTTGATATCTATAGTGAGTGTGTGGGCACCCACATGAAATGCTTTCTCATTCACATCTCACATGTGAACTAAGTACTCAAGCAGTCTTAGTTGGGACCTCATGCCCTGAATCTTGAATAATTTCAAGAACCCACACTATCGGAGGGCCATAATTGTTCCCGGGTCATTCTCGATGAAGTAATCTTCTTCTTTGTGCTCTCTCTCACACCATTCCAACAAATTGACTGTGGAAGACCTGCCAGGAACCATAAAAAGAGATTAGGAACATAATTTTATTTCTTGGGGGTTTTCCCTTAATGGGTTCATCTTTTGAAATTTTGGGCTGCGGTCGTTGCAAACCTATGCATCCACACAGTGTAGTGTCGTCGCACTCAATATTTAAGCACACCTGCGTTGATCCTATATTGTTGCAATCCCGATATAGGGAACCTGCGATGACCGCAACGCATGGGTAACCTAAAAAAATCAACCCAAAAGAACATTTAGCCAATAAAAATCAATTTTTAATCCATGAAAATATGAAGGAGATGAAGATTACCTTTTCTGTGGAGACAATTCATGAAATGATCAGCCGTGCACTCTGCAATCCGCAGTTGAAAATCAAGGTAAAAAGAGGGTTTGGAGCAATATTTGGGTGAAGCTACAAATGAAATAGTGAAATGTGGGTTTTTACCTATTTTGTTGATTTTTATTACTTTTCATTTGTATATTATATTATTTTTTATACTTCATCCAAGCCCTAAAGTCCTAAAATTTTTGCAAGTGGTTGATTTTTGCAGATAGAAAATTCTAGAGGTGAGACGTTGGAACAAGGGTCCGCTTTTTTGGTTTGTTTTTATATATTTGTTACATGTACAGATCCTTTTAGGATTTTTCAGGAAAAACTCTGAGCATATTCTTAATTATTTATCATGCTCGTGAAACCATGAGAATGTAATCGAGTAGTCTTTTTTGGTTTTTTCGAACTCATAATGGTGACACGAAAAGCGAAACCTATTGAATATCCTTTACACACTTTTTACGCTTCTGAAAAATGAAAATATCTCCAAGGGACCTTGTTCTTTCAATAGTCGTAAAAGTATTTGAAGAAAATGTCTGATGAGTGGTAGGTTATGACTTTTTCGGTCTCATTAGATTAATTTACAAAAAAGGGCCTGATGGAGTTCTCTTTAAGTGTTTTTCAGACTCTCTAAAATTGAAAAACCCCTGAGTTTTCTATCTTTGAACTCATTAAACAAACATTGAAAGACCCATATGGGATCAAACCACTCCTTCTTAGGGTTCATTAAACATACTCAAAGGGACTCATATGAAGGATGAGCTTACATCAACAATCATATGTTATCCTCCTCAAGCTTGCATAAAAATAAAGAGGTACTCACCAGAAATGGTGGGGGAAAATTGGGAAAGAAATGTATCTCGGTATTTTGTGTTAGTGGTAGTAATAGTCTCTATTGAACATGACACCCCCTTTTATCATTGTATCCGAGTTGGGAAATCCATTTGTCTCTCATTTGACCATCCCCAAATTCATATGTTGGGTCCTCCTTGAGTCAATTTTTTGAAAACCATTGTCGTGTCATTCATATGTTCAAGAGAAGTCCAACCTACACAAGCCTTCTATCAAGTCATCCATATTCAGTCATAAATTTTCTACCATGTCGTCCTTCCTTGAGTCAATTCCAAATCACTTCATACTCTGATCTACCTCAAATATGTTACTTATTTCGTGTCATTCACGAGGGATACATCAAGGCCCTCCTATGATGAGTCTTTTCCTATCGAATTCAACACATTATCCAGGAATAATACATAGAAATCATTTAGTACCTTAGATCCTGCATGCCTCAATAGTAGGTCTCTTCGCTTTCAACAATGGGTTCACATCATTGGCCTCTGATTGGAAGATTCCATCAAGTGTTCGACTTAAACTCATTTATTCACATTCGTCGGATTGTATTAGGTTACCTTGGGAGTCATTGACGTCAATGATGATTTCCCTCGCACTTTTTAATGGTTTTCATTAATGAGAAGTAATCAAGTGGTTTCTACCATGTTCAACTTCAACACCTATAATCACATGGCTAGATTCATACTTAGAGATGATGGAAATGAAGACCCTAGATCTCATCATTTTGGTCCAGATTGTGACGGAGTATTCATGATTTGTATTGACACATAGATCCACTTTGTATGTATCATGGATATGTCTGAATTTGATTTATTTAGAGCATAGATCCACAATGTATTCCTAGTGGCTATGATGAATCATGATGACATGGATCCACAGTGTATGTTTAGTGGCCATGAATCACTTGAAACTTATTATTAGAGTCACTTGTAGTATGAGAATAGGAATCCCTACCTCAGAATTGTTATAATATTATGCATATGCTTGATTGTTTCCAGGTTCCCGATCGACATGCTCCTTGTTCGATACACACATTCCACAAAGTATTTCAGTTGTCACGAGTTCCAACTTCATACTTTGGGGGGAATTTTGTTACACATTATTTTGGTCACCCCAATGATCCTCTAAAATCATGTGTTCATTTTCCCTAAAAAGATAAAAGAGTCTTTCTACATGAAAAAAGTGATTTGATTTCCTCTTCCAAAAACCATATGAAGGAAGGTCATTACAGGCTGATCTATTCATAGGGTGCGATGATACCTAATTGTTGCATGTTGCATTATAATTGGACTACAACTTCGTCATAGGCTGCTAAGTATGTAGGGTGCAACGATTCTTAAAGTTTAGGAAAAGTCAAATTTCACGAATGTTCTAGAAGGGGATCTTCTAGAAGATGAGGTGGCCTTTGATCAGTTTGGAGCTTACTTGCTTCTCTGATTTGGTGGGATCATCCTAATCTCCTCATACATCTCTCTTTCACACTATATAAAGAGATATATCTCATGGAAAAGGGTAAGGTTGAATAGGCTAAGATTTGTATGGAGAGTTCTACTTCCTCTTGAGAGATTTTCTTTAGTTCTACAAGCTACATGGTGGATCTTCCTCATTCAAAGGATTTGGAGAAAAGGTGTGTGTGTTGGAGAAAAGGGCCATCGAAAGGGGACCTTGCAACATAAAGTCTTTGGTTGTATTCTCCACTTTACATTTAATATAATACAACGATATGTTTCTTTCCCATAAAACTAGTCTTCTTTTATTATATGATTCCTTGATCACATACATAGGTTCTTGTTGACTATATTGTGTTTCTTTCACTTTGGTTGGCTTGTGTTCCCTTGAAGGTTCAATATCATAGGAGAATTGGAATGGAGCTAGGATGGAAATGGCAAGAGGAAATGACATTTAAAAGGTATGTTTTCTATCCCTTGTTAGCTAGTAAACTCAATAATTAGAGCTTAGGGAATGTCCCATATTATGTTTTGTTTTTTCCTAGTTTCCAGTGGAATCTAGGGAGATCTGTTTATGTCCACATTTATCGATTAATCCAATAACAAATATGAAGCAAAGGAGAAAGAACATAATATCTTGTTTGAAAGGCTATGATGGCCTACACTTCATAAAGATGCAAAGGAATATTTTTATAGTTGTGACATTTGTGAGAGAGTCGGAACACCATTGTGAAGGGATGAGAGGCCCTTGAATCAGAAGTTTACCTTACAAGCATTTGAAAAATAGGCAGTGGATTTTATCAGACCTATTAACCCACCAGTGAGAAGAAAAGGATCCAGATACATAATTATCGCAAAAGACTACTTGACTATATGGGAAGAAGCAGATCCTATTACAGATTGTAGCGCTGAGATATCCATGTGATTATTTTTTGAGAACATAGTTACAAGGTTTGGGTGTCCTAAAATACTTATGAGAAATCAAGGGACTCGCTTTCCGAACAAGACAATTGCTTCACTAAAAAAAGAGTTGCATATACAACATCAAAAGAGAACTCCATATCACCCACAAGCGAATGGAATGGTGGAAGCATTGAACAAGATAATAGAAAATGTGTTGACTGGTGTGAAATGTAAGGAGGCATGACTAGGCTTTAAGGATCCTTGCACTACTCTATACTTACAGAACTACAAGAAAGAAGTTGGCAGGACATACACCCTTTAAGTTATCATTCATACAAGAAGAAATCATGTACATGGACTTTCTTATACCAAGTCTGAACATTGCGACAATGACAGATCTTACGGATTCTGACACTGTATAATAAAGGCTATCACAACTATTAATAATAGAGGAAGATATCTTTATTGCACGTTTCCATTAGAAACTACAGAAGGAACAAGATAAGGCATGACACAATAGACACATCCCTAGAAATAGAATAATTTCTAGATAGGGGATCTAGTGCTGCTTAACAACAACAAGTTCTTGCAACACATAGGAAAGTTGAGGACACACTAGTTAGGGACATATATTATCAGACATGTGACTGAAGTATGTGTTTTTTAGATAGATAAGTTCGGTGGACAAGTCATGGAAGTACTAGTGAATGGGAGCTAACTGAAAATGTAAAGGGACGATCGTCCTTCCATGCACTAGAGGATCTGCATAGTTTAATATTGTATCATAGTGTACTACAGGAAGGAAAATATAGAAAAAGAATAGAAAAGGCAAGGAAAATAGGAAAAAGTATGAAATGAATGAGGTCAAACGTTGATGAAGTAAAGAATTTTTGGTAATGCTTAAAGAAGGGAAGGAGGAAATTATCACAGATAAGATAAAAATATGTAGAAGGAAACATAGAAAAAGGAAAGCGGGTTGCATCAAAGGGAGAGATAATGAAAAGAGACGTGACTATGAAGATGATACCTAAGGAGAATTCAACACACCACATGATGGGATGTGAAATCAAGACTTATCATGACAGGGAAGCATTGGTGCCATGTAACATTAAATACAAAATACGTTGATCGATGGCTAAATCGAAAAGAGCATCCAACGAAGGTATGGAGTAATGGAGTAATAAAGGAAACCACTAGTGGATTAGATAGAGAGTTTAGGCGTGAAAGAAAATTATACTTGGAAATACAATATAAAAGTATGTAAGGAAGCATGTAGTCATAATTAAAATAGAAAGCAAAGGAAATTGAAATTGAATTCAATCGAAAGACAGTGGGAATGAGTGTGAGGAATATTTGTATAGGATGGTCGATTCAAATTGAAACTCGTCAAAGGACATAGAATTATTGAAAATACATGGGAGAAATTGAGTATAAGTACACTTTTATGAGACTACAAATAGTATGGATAGAGCCAACTCGCTATAAAACAAGCGGAAGAGGTAGGCCATTGGTTCTTATCCATTCGAGATAGGAATAAGAGTCAAGTGTCAGATATAATATGAGAATAGTGAAGAGAAATAACAAAGGCTAGAGGATCCAAGTAGAGTATGGTATAGGACGATGGCACCATCTAAAGACATTGTACATAGTTGTCAATGGACTGCATCATTGGTGGAGGACGAAGTCATGTGAACAACAGTAATCGACTCCAGTCTATAAAACGGTCCCAAAACCAGAATGCATAGAAAAAAAGGCAACATAAAATCATGGTTGAAGATAAAAGAACCAACAATGCATCAAGAAGGAGCGCATGAACATGAAGAAAATGGAAAGAGGGATTTCTTCATAGTAAGAACCTAGGTATGGTGATAGATATGATACTCGAGAAATAAGAAAAACATCTACCTGAATTATAGAAGGAGTTAAGAAGGATTTTTGATGTTATTCAACTCTCGTTTTTTAGAAAGAATGGCTTAAGTTGCAAGAAACACACAGACTAGAGGAGAAATTTAGTAGTGCAACACCTGTAACAATGAAGGAGACCTTTGAAACACTGGAAGAAGGCCTGAGTGGCTTACGATGAGCCACAAGTGAGTGTCGGGGGCCTATTGGAGAGGAAGTTTGGATGAGTTTTGGGATCTACACCAAAAGGAGTTCAAAGGGTAAAAGATATTTAGAAGATGGACTATGATGCATGAAAGAGCAGTGTGCAGAAGGTGGAAAATGGTTATAAACTAGAGGTCTTGGAGACATTTTGTCCACTTTTGTAATGGGTTTTGGGGGACACTTTGTCCACTTTTGTAATGGGTTTTGGGGGACACTTTTTCCACTTTTTGTAATGGGCTTATACCTATTAGTATGTGTAAATATGTAAGAAATGAAATAGAGAGGCATGAATGTGAGAGTGAGAATGTGATATCATATGTAAATTACAATTGATTTTCATGTAAGAGAGTCCAAGAAAGGGAGAAATATATAGTATGGCTAAGGAGTGAGCTCACATTGGAGCAGAACAAATAGGTAGGTTTGGGATGATATTGTTGTTGTGTATTTTGTAGCATAGTGCACAATTGCAAGAAGTTGTGAATGAATAATATAAGAAGCCAGTTGTTGTGGACATAGCCCAAGTTGGGTGAACCACGTAAATCTGTGTTTTATGGTGTTTATGTTGTTTTCTGGTTAATGTTGAACGAATGGATCATATATGATGTTGTAATGTTGCGAATAGATTATATTGTATGACAAGATAGTTATTAACTATAAAAACTGCACATGTAAGTAAAGGGTTTGAATGATGCCTAGCTTACCCTCAACACTGTAGAACCTTAGTTCCTGCAACCCCTCTAGATGCCTCGGGTGAGACTTCACTTGCTTTGCAAGTGATGCCTAAAGGGCCAGTGTCTAATGGTTTTGTTGGTATTTGACTGATTAACCCTAGGTCTTCCCCTTGAGCGCCAACATGTGGTGACTCTTCATCATTTTGGGTTGCAAAATCTTTCTCATCATATATATCTTGTGAAGAGGGAATTGTTGTCTATCATTTCATTGAAAAGTCCTACTATGTTATCTTCTTTCTATTATGTGAATGTTAGGGACCTAACCTCCCTAACCCCTCACATAGGTAGAATAATATATTTTCCATGCAATAAAGATGGACATTAATAAGGCCTAGTAATAAGGAAGAATAAGTCAATTGTAAGAAGACCTAATAGAAGTTTTTGCTTCTAGAAATATATTCCTCTAGATTATTCTTTTTGTAGATGGATTTAGTATAAATAGGAGTCAATAGCATGATAAGTATTTGGCTTGAGAGTTATTTTAACAGAGTGATACTCCTTTGGAGGTTGCACCCTCAAAGAGGCAAGTGAACATCGTTTACTATCAATAAAGGTATTATTTTGGTGTTGTGATTTCATATATTGTGTTGTTCCATTGTTATTCTATGTAGTATTTATATTTTCTTATATCATAATAGATGTGGTACCTTGAAAGTGATATCAGATCACTTTCCTTGGAAAATAATTCCAGGTTAAATTCTTTTCTGAGTAGAGATGTATTCCAACGTCTTAAAACTATAGTGATATAGTGTTCAGTGCATAAATACGCATTCGGGGAAGCATACACACAGAAAATAAAAGAGGTACTTAAGCTCACATTGTTGAAAACCTATGTAACCCCTATTGGTACCCCTTCGAGTGGTATACCATCAAACAACACATGTATACAGACCGAACTAGGTATCCTAAAACCCTCCATAAATCAATCGATCGTCCTCCTAACTACTATAGTTCCACCAATAATATCACTCAGGAAGATACTCTCTAGTACCTGGGTAATAGGGTAGTATGGCTAAGGGTGCAGTCTAGCCTCCTTAGTTGGTTCCCTGACATATTGGACTAAGTACTATTGTTTGACTCCACATGTATATCAGAGAGCTATAGCACATTGAAAATCCTTCTCTATAGAAACCCTCAACACGCTAACCCTTGGGAAGGAAACAAAATATAAAAGGAACAAAGAATCTCTATTGTCGTGCAACCTTGCCCCCTGCATTTAGGTTGAGAGATTACTACAAATTTATTCCTGTTAAGAGTTTGGATATTTTTCCATTGCCGTATTATTCAAACCAAAGTATAACCCTGCAAGAGTAAAAAAAAATATTCTGGGGTCTTCCTGCACCCTTATTTGAGACATATCCCTTTAGCTTCCTCCTTTCATTTTGATCGCAAACATACCTATCATTTAAAAAAAAAAAATTCCTTTGTGGTCCTGACCCCCTTATTTGGGACCTACCCCATTGGATTTGCCTCTTCGCCCTAATCATTGTGATACCATTCTCCCATAAAACCTTTTTTGTGTGGTCCCACCCACCTCTTTCCTATGCCCCCTTTCACCATGGCCCGCACCAGTTTCTAAGACCTTGAATCAGACCTCAGTACCTTGTCATCTAATTTCTCTGAGACACAACAAGAAGTGTGGAAACTTAGTGCCAATGTTACCACCATCAATGGCAAAATGCATTCCACCATAGACACCAAAATGGAAACCCTGAAGCATGACCTCTCTGCCCAACTTGAATCCTTCACTGCCTAGCTCTGCACCAAGATAAATATCCTTGGAGACCTTATCTCATATGATGAACCTTTGCAACCTGAAGGTGAGACTCCCTCCAATTCCCATAATTTTCCATCCCATCACTTTCAATGTGATCTACGTCTTCTTAGAGTGGATGTGAAAAAAATTGATGGTTCAGATCCCATGGGATGGGTCACCCAAATGGAAAATTACTTCTCTTTGCATTGCATTACTGATGAGTTGGAAAAACTCTATTATGGTGTTCTTCATTTGGATCCCTAACGATGGAAATGGTGTAAAAATTCATGCCAAGAGTATGTGGCTTGGACATAGTTTGTAGCAGAGCTCTATGACCACCTTGACACCAACAAAAATCATTTAGTCCATTTGACCAAGTTGAAACAAACTTGCCCAGTGGAAGATTTTATAGCTTCCTTTGAGAAATTATCTTTCATAACAGAGGGCATGAAAGATGATTTTTTTAGGGAATGTTTTATCAATGGCCTCAAATATGAAATATGTGACCATGTCCTCATGGATCACCCCCAGACTTGGTTGGAAGCTACAAAACAAGCCAAGGAAGAACAACAAGTCATCTCCTCCCAAACTCGAAAAACACCCTTTATTCCTTTCCCTAAACCCCCCTTCATGCCACTCCTATCACTCCTCTCAAGATCCAGAAATTGCGTCGGGATGAAATGGTTGAAAACCAACTTAAGGATATTTTTTATAATTGTGATGACAAGTATTTTTCGGGGCATAAGTGTAAGGAACAAAATATTTTTATGGCTATGCCTGAGGATATTTATGAATAGGGGGAAAATGTGTCTCATGTACCCAATCTACCCACACCAGAGGATCTTCCTCCACCCTCTCATCTTTCGACAATTGAATCAATGATTTCTGTCAATGCACTCAGAGGTTTATCTACTCCTCAAACCCTCAAATAAATTGGCCACATTAATAACCAAAAATTCATCATTTTAATTGATAGTGACAACACCCATAATTGTATTCATCATTTCATTTCCCAAGAAGTCAATTTCTATATCTTTCTAGTTAATAATTTCCAAATCATGATTGCCAATGGGGGTTCCATGAAATGTGGAGGGCATTGTGAAAATGTACGCCTCCAAATTGGTCAATATCACCTGAAATCTCATATGATTTGTATTGACATGGGCGGTTGTGATATTGTAATTGGTGCAGATGGGTTACATACTCTCGGCCCTATCACCGTGGATTTCCAAATATTAACCATGAAATTCCAGCAAGAGGGCCAACAACACCATTTCCAAGGAATCACAGTAGGGTCACAAGAGATCATTAGTTCCCACTGAATGTAAAATCTCCTTAGAAAAGGTCATTCTGGCATTCTTTCCCAAGTTCCTTCCATTCAAGTAGTTGAGACACCTTCTGCGCATCCCAACATCCAATATATCCTCTCACAACACCAAGTTGTGTTTGAAACCCCCAAGGGACTTCCACCTTCTCGTGGTGTCCATGATCATTCCATTCCTCTTGTTCCAGACAATATTCCTCCAAAACGCTTCCCTTATCATCATCCCTTCACCAAGAAGAATGAAATTAAGAATATTGTTCAAGAATTTCTAGAAGTTGGTGTCATCCATCCCAGTACTAGTCCCTATTTTTCTTTAGTAGTCATGGTACTCAAGAAAGAAGGTTCTTGGCACATGTGTCATGATTTTAGAGCTCTCAACAAACTCACCATCAAAGAAAAATTCCACATTCTTTTCAGTACTAACCTTTTGAATGAATTAAGTTGTTCTCGATATTTTACCAAACTTGATCTCTCCTCTGGCTACCACTAGATTCATATGAAAGAATAAGACATTGTCAAGACTTCATTCAAAATTCATGAGGTTCACTATGAGTTATTGGTTATGCCATTTGGCCTCTGTAATGTTCCTTCCACTTTTCAAAGTCTCGTGAATCATGTCTTCCATCCTTTCCTCCTTCATTTTGTCTTGGTTTTATTTCATGATATTCTCATCTATAGTAAAACCTGGCAAGAACATATCAACCATGTGGATCAATTCCTCCATCTACTCTCTTAGAAAAACTTTTTCTTAAGCAGTCTAAATGTGCCTTTGGAGCCTTTGAAGTTGAGTAGTTGGGACATATTTTCGGAAAGGATGGTGTCTGGGTAGATCCAAATAAAATTGAAGCTATGTAGGATTGGTCGCGCCCAAAAAATCTTAAATATCTATGTGGATTTTTGGGTTTGATGAGATGTTATCAAAAGTTTGTTAAGAATTATGGAAAAATTGCAGCTCCTCTCACAACACTCCTTGAAAAGAATGATTTAAGTTGGACTCTAGCAGTCGACCATGACTTCTATTATCACCATAACAATTTTCAAATGGTATCCAAGTGTGGGAATTTTAACGAAAGGCTATGATGCCAAGGAGATGTGATAATTCATAGGAGCAGGCTATATCTGGTTGCGTATGGAGAAATACAACGAAGGTGTGAAGGGTAAGACTCGATGAACCATTGATCTTGAAAGCGGCTTAGATCAACGACTAAGGCACATATCAGGGATTGAAGTAGCATGAAGATTAAGAAGTCGAGGGAGGGCTAGGGAAAAACGTCATTGTTTTATCGACGGACACGTGGTGCCTCTAAAGGTACATCGGGGAAAAAATAAGTCTAAATAAAACCACCTTCTCCAACCCCGATGCCAAAGTCATTGGTTAAATGTGGACCTTAGATCTTAAAGCAACCTGGATCAATGGTTGAAACTCATATAGATGATTGAATTAGAAAAAATATTAATAAATCGAGGGTGGGTTGGGGAAAACCGTCATGGTTTAAATTTTTGATGCGTGGTGCCCTCAGAGGTACATCGGGGAGAAAAGAGGTCCACCTAAAACCATTTTCTCCAACCCTGATGTCAATAGATACTTATAAAAGGAGGACCCCCTGGCATTATTTTATGATAAGTTGAAGCATTCAAACATTCAGAATTTTGGCGCAAAGCATCCATTTGAAACTCAAGCTCAGAACTAAACTAGATTCATGCTTCTTTCATCACTTAATCGGTATTTTCACCATGTTCGCTAATCCTATTGTCTTATCCATAAATGAACAAGACATCTCCTCCATAGAAGAATCCCTAATTAATAGAGACTTTGATGTTTTCGACACAGAGATAACAGTCTCGCCCGTTTCTGTGTCCACATAAAATTTGTTGGACAATGTTGGAAAGTGCCTTCCTTTCCTCGAATCATCTCAAGCCTCCATCACCCCTTATGTCACAGAACAAAGATAATAAAGACTTTCAAGAGAGAGTGAGAAAGTTGAAAACCAGGTTAAAGGGAAAAACATTATTGCAGGGAGCTAAACATGTCATATGGGATGTTATTGTTGCAGAGGCTACTAAATTCAGGGTTTATCTAAATTTTATAAATGACAAAAACAATGTGGTTTCTACAACTCAGAGTAGGTGTACTGTTGTTAATCAAGTGTTGGCCAAGAATCCCTCAGAATGGGCCCAAAATTCTATTGACTTGCTAAATTCTGTGCCAATTGTCAATCTTCAAACTATCGGGGTAAAGAACAAGACTGTGTTGATCATTTCGGCTAGGAGAATCATCGCCACGCATAACTTGCTCAGATTGTTCCAAAACAAAGATATGCAGATGAACCACAACATACAGGATTTTAAATATGAATTTGAACAATTGTTTATCAAAGGTCTCCCTTCATTTTGGGATGGAAAAGGTTCATTATACAATCAAGAAGATTACAATTCTCTCCTCATGCAATGCAGAATGGACCATTCTAAATTTGAAGCTATGGAAGAAAGTCTGAAAGGCCCAAGTCTGGTAGAGTCTTTGGCTACAGACTTTGAAATTTTGAATAAGTTCAAAACAGTGAAAGTTGGCATGCCGACTATGTCTTATGCCATGTGCATTGACTTGGAGATTTTGATTAAAGAGATGATGAATTACGAAATCCCCTCTCATTCTCAATGGAAGGAAATCATACGGTTGGGTAAGACAAAGTGCAATATCTCTGAAACCAATAAGTGATCCCTAGGTGTCATCAAATTTTTAGATCCAATAGAAGACCAGAGCAAGACAAATGGCGGGAAAGAAACCGAGCAGTGAGAGAAATTGCCCATAATGTCGAAACATTTTTGCCAATTATTGTAAATCATTTCGTATACCAAAACTGCCAGTCGAAACCGTTTTGGAAGCTGAAATGCTTCAGTTCCAGTCATTTTGATCAAATTGTATAAGTACTGGGATATTTGAATGAATTAATGTTGGCAGAAGTGCAAGAGAACCTTTTGGTTGTATCAAACTCTATTTTGTAAATTTTCTGAATCTGAATTGAATATAAATGCAGAAGATTTTGAATTCTCTATGAAAATATTCTAAAGGGTGGTGATATGAGCTTTGTTTCCTTTCATCGTATGTATTTCCTGTGACCTATTATTTCATTTACATTTTCTTCTGTTTAAATTGGAGAGTTAAAGGCTCAGAATTCATCTTGTGATGCTCTTGTCTTAAGCAATTTAAACTGTGTGATTGTCTTCTTAATTAGTTCAAAATTCATTTGGGTAATTCTATGATGCAATTATTCATTTTCTTTATCTTCCTACACTCTATTTAAGTTTAAGAATAACTCAGATTCATGGCCTCATTTATCCTTTATCCTCTGGAGAGTTCTATTGGCGGATGCATTGTGTTCATTCACTTTAAATTTTTTGACTCCATAGCCTTGTGTGTTCCTCCCCTTCCTTGCCAACAACTTTGTTAAAAACTCCCAAAACAAACCAAGTCTAGCAAAAAATTCCTAAAGAAATATCAAGTGACATGAGAGATCCCTCTCTGAGTTGAGAAGGCTAGTTCCTTAGCTCTAAAGTTGGTTGAAACAGTTACCTCTGTCATTTTTCTATTCAACCAGACAAAATTTGCAGAGTACTAACATTTTGGCGCCATTGTGGGGGATGAAATTGAAAAACTATTCGCTGGAAAAACAACTTAAAGATTTAGTTTGATTCGTGAGGGTGATAGTGGATCAAATACCTTATTAGATGAGATTATTTTTACCCTGGTGACTCCATTACTCACTGACCATTTGCACCACATTGTGTGATATAGAAATCCTAGCTCTTAAGAAAGTTCACACCAGGAAATCCAGACCCAGAAGCTGCAATCCCCGTGTCTGACCCTGAGAATCTTGTATGTAGAAGAAAAGAAAGGCATGTAACCCCAGTGTTGCATCCAAATAGATATTTTTCCTTTCATAGGGACGGAGTGACTATCATCAAAGACCTTGAGTTTGACGTGAAATTTGAACAATCCTTGTTCATAACTAAGTTTGAATCTTGTCTAAGCGAGACTATCTTTGACGGAAAGAGATTCCAAGATCTAGTTTTAGCCGCATCTATCAAGCCCATAGTGACCCCTTCTCAGAACCAACGTCCACTTCGACCCATCACAACAACTATGGCAACCATATTTTCTCCCCTCATACTACCCACTCAACTACGTGATCTACCTCAAGATTACAATCTAAGGATTAAACTATATGATGTCGAAGGTAACATGTCATCCCAAAAACATCTAGACTGGTTTAATGATTTCATAGACTTGGAAAAATTGGACTATGAAGATGAGGTTGTTTACCCAAATCTTTGTAGGAAATGTGAGGAAGTGGTTCATAGCCCTTCCAGCAGGTACTATCCCAGATTTTGAAGCCTTTGAAACAAACTTCCTTTCAAAATGGGGGGATAAGAAAAATCCCTTTCAGTTGTTGACCCAATATAATAATATGAAGAGATCACCTGATGAGACGGTACATGAGTTTTCGGCTAGATTCATGAAGGTGTATAATGTTATTCCTGATAAAGTAACCCCCCAGCCCCCAAGGCTTGTCAGCTCAAATATGTTGATTCTTTTGAAAGTGACTTTGATTTATTAATAAGAGAATGAAGATATAACACATCGGAGGATATGACGATCGATGCTATATAAGTGGAAGTGAACCTAATGGCTCTAGGGAAGATGAAAACTAATGCTGGCAGAGACACAAATAGAGCTCAAGACAAAGAACAACCTTTGACATGTCAAACATCAAAGGAAATATTCAAAGCGATGATGAGAAATATGGAGCAAATGATGGAAAGGATGGCTCTAGGAAATAGGCCCAACCCCAGAGAACAAGCTAATGGTCCACCCAAAAATCTGAGAAGACCAACTATTCCACATATTATGCAAAGAAATAAGGGAAATCAGGCCAATTAATTACATAATGTGAATCTGGAAAACCAAGCAAATCAGGGAAACCAAGCAAATCAAGGGGACCACCAAATCAGGCCTCCCTTCCAAAATAATTATGTAAATGAGGGTTATGTTGGATATTTCAAAGATAAAATGAACTATTGTGATGATAAAGAGACAGAGGTATTTTTGACCAAAGAACATGACCATTTCATGGACACAAGTGAGATCTTTTTGCAAGATGAAGAAGAAAGGGTATTAGTAGAAAGAGAAGATTATGAGACTGGATTACAAAACCCCATCATGTAATTCCAAAGGAAATATAACGTCTAAAATTAAAAGGTACCCCCAAACCCTCCAAAGGGTAATCCTCCAAAGAGGAATCCCTCCAAAGAAGCTCAGAACAATGTAACTTCTTCTAGTCAGACTAAAAAATATTTTGTTGCAAAATATTCAGCTACAAAGGACTCCACTATGAAATATTTTGTTGCGAAGGATACCATGGAAAAGGGGAAGCAAAAGGAAGAATCCCATAAGAGATTATTGACTAGGAAAGAAATGGTCACCAAAGAGGTATAAAAAACTCTATCTTCTTTTGATTTCAAAAGTGAAATGGCTATAAAAATTTCAGTACCATTTAATGAATTGATTAAGAAAAGTGAGTACAAAAATCAGAGCATCAAGATGCTTAAGATGGGGAAAACCTCTGACACCCTAAACATACAAGATGATCACCCAACCATCTTATTCAGGACAAGAGTAGAAGAAAGCAGTGAGAATGAACAAGTTCCTCCTTTTTATGTCAGTTTGAAGATCCACGACATGAATCTACACAATGTTATGCTAGATTTTGGAGCATATCACAACTTCATGCCCAAAGTGGTCATGGACCAATTGGGCCTTGATGTCACAAGACCTTATAAAGATCTTTTCTCCTTTGATTCAAGAAAAATGAAATGCCTTGGCATGATCAAAGATCTGGTTGTGTCTTTGGCACAAATCCCAACAAAGAATATGATTATGGATGTAGTAGTCGTTGATATCCCTCCAAAGTTTGACATGCCGTTGTCCAAATCATGGGCTGAAAAATTGAAAGGAACTCTCTAGATAGATATGTCTTATGCTACTATTCCTATCTTTGGTCAGGACAAAAGACTATATAGAGAGGTTTTTCTTAAATATATGGTCATCAATAAATCACATCCTAGCAATCATCCTATCTATTCATTGGAAACTGAATTAGGGTCTTCCATCTTCTTCAATGACCTGTGTCGCAAAGAAGAAGAAACATAAATCGTTATGGCTGACAAAGATGAGCTTAAACGGAAAATGGAGGAACTTTCAGAACAAAAAGATGATGCAGAGGACCAGTTATGGAAGATGAATTTCGATGGAGATTCCTATAGAGAAGGAGCTGGAGCTGGCGTATGGATCAACCATCCCAAAGGAGACTCAAAATTGTGTTCCTACAAACTTGTTTTTGAATGCACTAATAACATGGTCAAATTTGAAGCGTTGATATTGGGATTGAAAGTTTTAGAAGAGCTAGGTGACAAAAGAATTGTTGTACATGGAGACTCTAAGCTAATTATAAATCAAATCAGAGGCATCTACCAAGAAAAATAGCCCAGATTGAGGGCTTATAGGAATTTGGTACTAGAACTCCTTGAGAAATTTCAAGAATGGAATCTCTTAGAAATTCCAAGAGAACAAAATCAGTTTGCTAATGCCCTGGCCACTACAACAACAGTTTTTAGAGTTCCAATTTTCCCTGAGAAAAGCTACAAGGTGGAGGTGATGTATAGTCCAATAGTACCAGACAATATGAAGCACTGACAAGTCATCGAAAATGAAAAGTAGATAGAAATATTCCTCAAAATGGAGAACGAGTTCGAGAATTTGAACATTCATTATATATATTGTGATCATGAGGTACATGCAACCACTTTCACGAAAGAAGGATATTTTGAAAATTAGATTGCTAGTAAAGATATTGTTCATCTAAAGAGTAATATCATCCCCAAGGGCCTGGTACAATTAGAGAAACGTTTTGATAACAATGACGTAGCCAGAAGTCTAAATATCACAGTAAATGAAGGGGACATGGAAGATTGCAATATTGAGACTCAAGAGGATCCAAAGATCATGAAACTATCCAGGAAGCTCAACCCTGAAGTCAAAGAGAGGCATGTCAAATTAATGAAAGAATTCCTTGATGTTTTTTCTTGGAGCTATGATGATCTAAAAGTCTATGATACCAATATAATCCGGCATGCTATCCCAATTAAAGAAGATCACAAGCCATTCAAACAAAAATTAAGAAGAATAAACCCTCTATTGTTACCATTGATAGAAAAGGAAGTAAAGAAATTGTTTGAAGCAAAAATCATAGTGTCCCTTAGGTTTTCCAAATGGGTGGAAAATCTGGTACCACTCTGAAAAAAGTGTGGATAAATTAGGCTGTGTGTAGACTTCAGGAATATAAATAAGGTGTCTCTAAAGGACAACTATCCATTGCTTAAAATGTATTACATTCTACAGAAGGTAGTGGGAGCTCAAAGGATGTCAATGCTAGATGGTTTCTCTGGATATAATCAGATTATGGTGCACCCTGATGACCAGGAAAAGACTGCATTTACTACATCATGGGGAAAGTTTATGTATGCAAAAATGTCTTTTGGGATTATGAATGCAGGGGTGGCATTTCAAATAGCTATGGATATATATTTTTCTGATGAAAAAGATAAATTCATTATTATCTACCTCGATGACATTACCATGTATTCTGCCTTAGATGAAGAACACCTCAAGCATCTCAAAAGGGTGTTTGAAAAATGCAGGAAATTTGGCATATCACTAAATCCAAAAATGTCAAATTTTTCCATGGAAGAAGGGAATCTCTTAGGATGCATTATTTCGAAGGAAGGGATAAAGGTGGACCCCAACAGAGTTGAAGGGATATTGAAAATCGACATACCCAGAAGAAAAAAGGAGGTACAATATTTCTTGGGGAAAGTAAAATTTCTGAGAAGGTTTATCCCAAACTTAGCTGAAATCATAAAACAAATCACCAACATGGTTAAAAAGGGAAATGAAATAAAATAGATTCCTGAAGAGAGAAAATCCTTTGAAGACATCAAGGTGGCATTGACAAAGGATCTTGCATTGGCTAGTCTAAGTTTTGAGAAATATTTCATATTGTTCTCATTCACCTCAGAACACACAATTGTAGGTGTATTACTCCAGAAAGATGACCAAAATTTCGAGAAGCCCATAGCATACTACAGTAAAACGTTGAGAGATGCTCCTTTAAAATATGATATCATGGAGAAGCAAGCGTATGTTTTAGTCAAGGCATTGAAATAATTCAGGCTTTATGTCTGACATTCACATACCACGCCTTATGTTCCCAACAACTCAGTAAAGGACATCTTGAGACATCCTGATCATGAAGGGAAGAGGGGAAAATTGATTGTAGTGTTGTTAGAATACGATCCTGAAATCAAGCCCAGGAAGTTGATCAAAGGACAAGGACTTGCTTGACCGATGGCACAAACAAACTATGAACACTTGTGAATAAATTTCACTGCAGGTCTGTCGAACCATGCAGTAAAGGAAGAAAGGACGACTCCACAAATATCTCAGAAGTTTCTTGACTCTGCATGGTATGTAGATATCATTTTTGCGTTGAAAAACATGCAAGCTCCTCTTGAGTATAGTAAAACAAAGGATAGATTTTTGAAACTAAAGGCAGCAAAATTTTGTATAGTAAATGAATTGCTATACTGGAAAGATCCAGGGGGGATTTTATTGAGTTGTTGGATAGAGGAAGAAGCAGAGAAAACCATCTAAGAGTTCCACAAAGGTCACTGTGGAGGTCATGATTATTGGAAGACAACTGTGCACAAAATTTTGAGATTTTTTTTTTATTGGCCTAGCATTTTTCCTAATGTTTATAAAGAAGTTTCAAAGTGCCATGAATGCCAAATATTTGATGGGAAAGGAAAACTGTAGTCTATGTTGGTTGTGGAGCCTGATTATCCTCCTGATTCAGAGGTCCTTGCTTTCAACTGTGTTTATACCCCATGAAGTATTTACACCCCAGAAGTATGTACACTCTTCCACGCGGGGGAGTGCAGAGGGGGGGTACCCCCTCTG